>NMRB01000304.1:61207-71740 GCA_002633025.1 Notospermus geniculatus | reverse complement strand
CATCACCTCTGGAATCTGCCCCCCCCCCCTTGTTTACCATTAGGAAATGAGGTGGTCGTGACATTCCCTGGATGACGATGCTTGTGTTCTGACATCCTCTCTCAGAGCCAAGATGTGAAGGAGACATGTGAGAGATGGGAACGACGGCAACTGGGGACTTGACGGCACAGATAGAACATCGAAGAGGAGAAAACAGAACTACAATCACCAGACTGAATTTGACAATCAACTGGTAAGCTTTGGAAGGACAACGATCGACAAAACTCTGGAACTGTAAGACACTGACGGACAAAACGGCCCCACGGTCAGAGGACTCCACAACCACTGAAGGAAGGACACGAATACAAAGCAAACAAATCGACAAGATTCGATAGGAAGCCAATTTTGACTCGCACAGCACAACAACATAGGGAACAGATTGTGAATGTGATGTTTAATAGCCCCTGGCATAGAAGTCTGGACAAATCTGGGAACATGTACACCATTCTCTCTGAGTTCAATTGCTGCACAAACCAATTTCTCTGGTAACAGGAGTTACTGCCAAAAGATGGCAGCAAAGTTCTAGCGGACCAATACAAATTCTCCTGATTGCTGCTCAATCAACCATGAATGGGTCCGCTAGGCATTGAATTGGACCGTAGCGACACCTATTGGTCATATTGAGGCTGGGGCTTACAAAATCTCAACAATCTTGTGGACCCAGCCAGTCTTTCTTCCAAGAAACTGACTCCTTCGTCGCCTCAGCTCTTGTCAGGATAGTTCATCATTCTTCAGCGAAATGTGGCAACTTTTTGGACCTGGGGACGAGGATGAACGACCAAAGGATAGGAGCACGATTCCACGAACACAACACCATAGAAATCATACGGTAAACTAACCAGAATTATTACTGGAGAATGCTACGGGTGAATTTGGTGCGACGTGACCCGCCAACAAACGCAATGAGTTACCAATACCATTCGGACTCGCTGAAAAGACAGGACAAGTGACTTTAGATACAGATTCTCTTCTCTTCTCATCTCCCTGGTTGACTGACATGGGCCGCCACCTATGGTGATAATGTGAAACTAAACGAAGCAGTCTCGGTGTTCACTGCAACATAATATCCGAAAATAAACTCTACGGCGCCATCTATTGGTGAATGATGCAAATGAAACAAAGCGAAGGTCATGGTAGGGCAGATGAGCTTGGGAAATGAAGGAGTGATGGAGATGTCATTTGTTAAGCAGAGGAGATGACGCGTATGGTGACGTGTGAGTCAGTAGTGAAACTCAACTTTTCACTCAGGTAGTGAACACGCTGACTTGGTTAGGAAACTTCATCCGTTAGTTTCTTCTTTAACACATCCGCCCCCAGAGTCCAGCAGACGACATCTTCTATCAAAGTTTTCTCACATCCTATGGAACTGATTGAAAAATATTTGAAGAAAGGTTGTTCTTGTTATCATCTGAAGAATATTTCTTCAAATACTTTCCAATTTAAATGCCCAAGGCTTCCAGAAAACGTCAACAGAAGATACCGTCTGCTCAAACTTTGATTTTAAACTCCTTCAGTCACCAAGAACTAATGCCAGTCATCTAAGCCTATATACATGTAGATCACGGAGCAGCATTTGGAAATACAATGTACAGTTCCATTCGATATCACTGCTCACTTACCTCCCTGTTGGCCGGTACTGCTCACCAACAGCGGCGCCGGAGACACCAATCTCACTGGCGTGCCGATCCCCCGAGCGTTGCCCATCACAAGTTGGCCGTTCTGGTCATAATAGGCAGGGGCGGCGAGAATTTGGTAGCCGGCAGCTGCCCCGGGTACAAAGTCTGAAAGAGAGGACACAAGTAAGAGGAGGGTAAACTAGTCGATACATCCATAATGATTTTGTCAAGGTCAGACGAAGGTCATGAAAATACTTCAGATTCCTTACAAACTATTAGAGCACACCCAAGTTAAGTTCAACTCAGCCCGTTGTCTGATAAAGGCAAGACTTTTCATATTTATGTTGACTTGAGCTGCTTCAGTTAAAAGCCGACAATAACAAACTCTGATGAGCAGCTCTTTTCCAAAGACACCAAACTCAGATATCGTGCCATGAATACCTTGCTGTAGTTGTTGCACCCCACCACCAGGTGTCCCGAGCTCCGACTGTTGTGACGGCGTCAGTGGACGTCCCTGCTGTCCTCTCATTAACTGCTGCTGAGGCACGGCCCCCTGGGGCGTCTGCTGGCCTTGTTGCTGCACAATATTTGCCGGGTAGATCCCCCAGGGTGTCTGGACGCCGTAGTATGGAGGCATGACTGCTGTTGGACCTAAAACAAGGGAAAAAGATCGAGATCAGATACAAAGAGCTTACGTGTGAAACAGCCTGTCTGGCCTAGCCATGTTCAAACTCACTCCCACCCATTATCATTTCCACATCTGCACCCCACCCATCAAAATTAGCCCTACTAATGTCCCCAAACATATTCACCATGTTTCTACAAGCATGAGATTCAGACTGTCACATCAATGGTTTCCAACTGAGACGGTTTGTGACAACTTCTTCAGGTAATTGACCTCCATAGCGAGACACTGGGATGCATCAAATTCCCTCCCTCATTCCAAGACAACTGACCCAGCACTGAGCCCAGCCACCCATTTATCTGTTAAATCGCCACCTGACGTAAATTCCTGCAATCATTTTCAGGCTTTTATATTGCATTATTCTACAGCTGTAAAGTCTCACAGCACTTCACATTATTACCCCAGTGTCTCCAGAAACCTTTCTCAGGAACTCAAGGAGCAGCTCATTCACCACATCACTTATTCTTTCCGACCAATATACAAATCCCAAATTCCCAAATCTGTGCACTTCCGCCAAAATCGCAAACACAACCTCGACCTGAAACCAGCTGACGTGACGCAATCCATGATTCAGCAATGGTCGACTCTGACGAATGTTGTCGAAGTCACTGTCGTGGGGTTCTCTGCGTCACGTCATTCAGTTTCAGACCAAGGTTGTGTTTGCAATTTCGGCGGAAGTGCGCAGATCTTTCTCGTTTACGTCAATTTGGGATTTGTCTATTGAGAATACAAAGTGGCGATCGGTCGGGAATCGAACCCGTGACCACTTGGTCTCCACCTGATGCCCATTCACTCAACTCCTTATTACTGCAACTACAGACTGGAATCCTCACAAAGAGAAGACTTTAGACAGACTTGAGGGTGGCATGTCTTACAAAGCAGGAAACAGGGAGAGCCAAGCTTATGGAGGAGAAACTGAGGCCTATTTTCAGGAGATAAGATCCCCTTCAGTGCACAGACGAGAAAAGAACCAAGTCGGCCATTCCTCCCTCGGCACAGCTCTCGAAACATGCAAAATTTGGGACCTATGCGTCCCGTTTTTGTCAACGAGATGTAAAATGTGATGAAGATGAATGAAGGTGGTGTGGGTGGACTCGGACCTGATCTGAGGACACTCAGGTGGGATACTCCCTGATGAATTACAATACAACATTCCAAGGGCTAAGGTTTCCTCCTACATCACATTTCGTGCTTATAATGTTTTCCTGATGAGTGATGATCCCTCGTTCTCAGAATTTGGTAACACACAGGCAATGACCGGAAGCGGGAGGTGAAATTTGCCGACTGGCATCAGTTTGGCCTGAAATGTCCTCAAATCAGTCGCAGTCCAGATAAAGAAGATGACAACTGTCAAAATGGAGCACCTAAAACCCGAGACTTCCATGATGCAGTGTTTCTTTACAAGATATTAGCAAGAAACTTGTCTAAAGGTGTGAGAGTTTTCTCGTCAAGTTGGCTCTCAATGGGCAATTCACTGCTGTTGTTACCTTACGGCTTACACTGAGACCAATGACACATCTGACCACCCATCAGGGTTTCCGCCTGAGGGTAAAATGGGTAAAATTCCGTTCCCTTAAATTTTTCCAAGGTACGGATCCGTACCCTCAAAAACTTTAGGTAACCATTTTTCCATGAGATGCCGGACGAAACCAAACAACCGGCATGACCGGCGCGGTGATTTTATGCTTCAAAATACGCCTAAAATGGCACCAAACATCGTTTAAAACCTTTTAAAAAATCCAAAAAAAAAATTTCAAAATTTTTTTTTCAAACAAAATTTTGTTCAAAAAAATTTTTTCAAAAATTTTTTTTTCTGTTCGTACCCTTTTTTCCCTGGCGGAAACCCTGCCCATAGATTACAGTGATGAGTTACCCATAGAGAGCTAAACTCGAGACCACTCTCACGTGAGATGTACCTTTAAAACATGGAAATTTCGGATCTGGTGCGTAAAAAGTTGGAATAAGGTGAAACAGGGCCAGCTTCTACTGGGTTAGTAAAGTGAGGTAGACTTTCTTAGTGCAATAGTTCATTGATGACATATTAAACTCTGGGTTTCTTTACTCTGATTCTACAAAACCGAGGGAAACATATTCATAGATCATGCTGATTGCTCTTAGAATACTGTGATCTATTTTACAGGAACTAACAGAACAGCATCAACTCAGACAAAAGTTCAAATCAAGAAGCTTCAAGTTATCTGTACATTCGTTCATCCAAAACCTGTTGTTTAGCCACCCTAATTTCTGGGTCTGCATAGCCAATCTCAATTTTAACGAAAAAAGGATTTGAACAAACGAAGAGCGTAAATAAAGAACTCAACGAAATCAGACTAGCACAGCGAAGGAAAGGAAGGCAAGGAATGGATTCACAACACCTTAGAAACCATGTAAGGTTGATTTTTGTCCATGTGTTCAGGATGACGAAACGACCCAGGTAAGACTACATGATTTAAGAAAAGACCAATTTCTAAGATGGTGAAAGGAGAAATTCAGGGTGTTTTCTTAGTGAGAGAAAATTGGTGAGTTTTTAGGGTTAGTTTTCGAACCAAAACCAGTAGAAGGTCGATCATCTGTAGTGTTAGTACAGAGAAGCGAGGTCAAGTTGACGTGGAATGGAACTGATTCCTCAACAGACAAGTCAAGCCATACAGTAGTTCATTACAGAACAATCTATTGGCTTCTATAATTGAGAGATAATCCAATAGAAGGGAATCTAATTATGAACGTGTATAGTACACAGCTCATCATGGTCTCACTGTAATATGTCAGTGGACTGCCCCGATGGGGCATTTCTAAGGCTGCTTCTCAACGTGACGTTTTCCTGCCCTAGTATGCTACTACATGTAAGACCGAGTATGTAAGACCCTTGTGGCATGTTCCCGTGTTCCGTGGACCTGAGCCGTTAGGACAACGAGACCAGGCCTTGTGCCCTATGGGAACAACCAGTAAGGCCGAGTATCCATGGGCTGTTCCCTTGTTGCATGTTCCCGTGTTCCATGGACCCGAGCCATTAGGACAATCAGACCTGGCCTAGTGGGAACGACCAGTAAGCAAATCAAAGGTTCATTCTCTCTGTGATGTGTCACAAGGTCACAAGCGAACAGGGAACAAGGAAACATGCCACATGGGAACAGTCTGTGGATACACGGCCTTTGCTGGTGGCACACATGGGTATCTCATTGCGATCACCTGGTGAGCTCCAACCAGGGCGTGCTACCTCATCTCTGCTAGTTTTATGTCCAGAGACAGGATTTCCAACCTCGCAGATGTGAATTTGTGTGTGTGTGGCTCCGAAAATGGCTGATTCTCCTCACCACATTCCAAGGGTACTAGGCCCATCCCAAGACATTCTATTCCAAGACATTCTATTCCACGCCAAGTTGACCAATTTCATGTGTACAGCAAGTACTGTTTGGTATAGAGAAGAATCTGTCAAATGACAGGGAGCAGGAGAATGGCAGAGATCACTTTCCCAGAGATGGTCGGGCTCGTCAACCATGAACCGGCCTATTTCCTCCATTATGACTACATGCTAAAGAACTTACGGTAGCTATAACCAGGGTTTCCGCCAGAGGGTAAAATGGGTAAAATTCCCTACCCTTAAATTTTTCCAGGGTACGGATCCGTACCCTCAAAAACGTTGGGTAACCATTTTTCCATGACATGCCGGATGAAACCAAACAACCGGCATGACCAACGCGGGGATTTTATGCTTCAAAATACGCCTAAAATGGCAACAAATATCGTTTAAAACCTTTTTAAAAATTTTTTTAAAAATTTCAAAAAAAAAATTTTTTTCCAAAAAAAATTTTTCCAAACAATTTTTTTTCTCAACAAAAACTTTTTGAAAAAATTTTTTTTGTCCGTACCCTCTTTTTTTCGCGGAAACCCTGGCTATAACCCATCGCATAGGTACTCACTGGAAAGCTCACAGTGAGCACTTTCCAATGAATACCTATGTGACAGGGTTTCTATAAGATTTCAGAATTTGGAGGGTTTAAGTTTGGAACTGCCATTAGCAGTCGAAGGGTTAAACAAGGGAAAATGATCTCGGTGTGGGTTAATAGCCGGCCCTCGTACCCAGTGAGATTACAAGAAAGCTAACCTGCTATAGGTATCCCCACAGTGTATGGCTCCTGGTTCGAGTTGATAACGTAAGGCGCGGGGAGTGAATTGGTTTGTTGGGCCAAGCCTGATAAAGATCATAGCACAGAAAACATAAGCCATGCAAGTGAACGAGGCATGCAGAACATCACCATTCGGGAACTGACGGGCGGACAACGAAAACACAGGGTGTGACAGGAAAGAATCCCTTGTACAATGAGGTCAATATGGGCAACACCACTTTGTTTGGGACAGTTTCTCTGGGACACCCTATAGAATGGCCATGTTACAGTATTTTATTGGTATTCTAGGCCAATATTGTTCAGCGAGCACTCAAATACTGTGACATGTTGAAGGATTTCATTTCACAGGAGTTGGCATGAACTTCAATTTGAATCACCAGGGCCGTATTTAGTGGGGGGGTGGCAGTTGCCCCCAGAGCCAACCAAAAAACATGTGGATTTTGGGCAAAAAAGGTCTTCTGCCCCGCGCCCAGGGAGGCTTTTGCCCCCAGGACCAAAAAGCTAAATACAGCCATGATCACATTCATGCCAACTCTAGAATTGAAGTTTGAGGAGGTACAACAAAACAATAAAATAAGAACATAACTAAACATGACAACAGATTCTTTGACAAAATTCTTGGAGTTTAACTCTACCAACCTCCCAAGTGCATTCAGCAGAGGCCCGAGTGTATTTGTGATACCTGTTGTTAGAACGGTAATTTCTTACACACACTCATCTTTTAACCTCTTTTTGGATGCACCCCTCAATACAAGTGTCCACAAGTGGCAGGTGTCGGCCACTGGATGTCTGAATAGGTAGTTAGGGCTACATTCAGTCTGGACGCTGTAGTGAGGGTGCTAGGGAGGTTGGTAGTTTTCTAGACGATCTGACAGTGATCAAATTCAGCCGCCAGGACCTACTTTCATAAAATTTGGTCTCGGAAGGAAATGGACTTATGAATGTAGGCCCTGACGTCCACAGTGAATTTCTGTGACATAAAACTCAATGGGTATGAAAGCATGAGACGAGATTTTCCGTAAACGTTGTTCGAAGTAAAGAATGACATTAACGGGTTGGGATCCTGGTTATGCAAATGAAACCAAGCTGGAAATGAAGAACTTCCTGACGCAGACCGAGGTTCACAGGTTGATCACGTCCATTTTTCATTTACATCTTTCTATCAGGGCCGAAGCCATAACATTATTGGCCCTGGTAAGCATGGTAAGTATGGAAGAGGCCATCTGAAGCTACTCATGTTCCTCACTTGGATGGGGTCTTTTACTTGCCCTTGCAAAGGCACGGTTGGGGTTGAAAATTTGCAAAATTCGGAGACGACTTTACTTTTACTGTCATTTTGCATGTCGTTTTTTGTGCTCTAAAAGTTGGATATCTTGCAAAAGCACAAGGTACAAGGTACCATGGCTTACTGGCCCATGCAGGACGTGTCACAACCATAAACCTTGTCTAGATGGTAAGTGTAAGAAAATAAATCAACAGTGCACGAGGAAATATGCAACAAAACAAACGGTAAGCAACAGAGCAAAATATTCAAACACAACAATGCAAAATATAGAAAGGGAATAAAGGATGGCCAGTCAGTGTCCCAGATGGTGACGCGTCATGTTGGACGGGGGAATGTGGAGGGTGTGGTGATCAGGAGATAGTGTTGATTTTGTTGTAATCTGGAGTAAGCCAGTGTGGTCATTCCCCATTTACAGGGGTAGCATTACTCTCTTCCTTAACGGTGTGGCCAGAGAGGACACCGTCACATACAATCTTATCATGATATCATCTCAGATTTTGTGGAGCCATCTCATGGCAATAGTAATTCGTAGTCAATAGCAAACACTTCTAGGCCAGCTTTTATGCTAATGTTGGCGCCACCTATTGTCAGAATCTCAAAGTGACCTGATCCTGATCATCAACAACATAACAAATTCCTCAAGTCCAACAAAACAAGATTATATCTCAAAATTTAAAACAAAATAGTATCCATGGCAACAACATTAGCAAGAGACAGACAGTGGTCATATGAATAACACTAGTAAATGCTGTTACTGCAGATAACTGCAGACATTTACATGAGTTGAATCTGTAGTAGGAACATTTTCGAGGCGGTCTAGGAAAACCCGTCGGATGTTGCGTTTGAGGAAAGTGCTAACGGCCTTGGTGAAGAACCCGCACATTTCAACAGCTGAAATGTACTTCGCAACAGGTAAACAGTAGCAGATCAATGTACAGGCAATCTGACATTCCTTGTTGATCATTCAGCGACATCCGCCGGGTTTTCCTAGACCACCACACATACCAGTGTTGTTCATATGACCTTGATGTCGTGATGATACACATGATTGTGTTCATCACGCATCCAGTGGTCCTGTCTCACGACTTCAGCATCTTACGGAGGGAACGTTGTCCCTTCATCAACCAAACATGCAAACAGAAGGTTTCCATTGAGTAACAACATGCATGGTGGTCCACGGGCGGCGTAATCATCTCCAGATGGTGGTTGGACTCTCAAAGCCTGTTTCCACTACAGCGGTGTACCGACCTTCCCACGCCATTCCCACAGGCCTTTGGATAACATGACCTTGTCTGTCGTGACTGTCGTAAGTGTCAGTTCTTGATCTGTTTCATTGTAAGCATAGCTGACGAGCTACACGTGAAAACAGTGTGGCAAGCTTGAGTCGGGAAAGGCTGTAGTAGAAACAGGCCTTCAGCAAGACAACTGGAGCAGATATCTGTCAAATGATACTTCGAACCTGAGGACGAGGTGTTTCAATGAGTTGTCAGCTGCATTGGCTCCATGTTGAGCAATCCAACACAACGGTCGAGTTAGTTTCAACAGAATTCACCCATCTGTTTATTCAATGAGGTCACATTTCACTGCAATAGCTGTAAGATCATGTTGAAATTGGCAAGGTCACTGAGATCAAGGACAAAGTCAAGGTCACTGAGGTCAAGGACAAAGTCAAGGTCACTGAGGTCAAGGACAAAGTCAAGGTTGCTGAGGTCAAGGACCAAGTCAAGGTTGCGGAGGTCAACAACTAAGTCAAGGTTGCTGACGTCAAGGACAAAGTCAAGGTCACTGAGGTCAAGGACAATGAACGGGTCAAGGTCGTCAGGTTTAAACTGTTACCAAAACCAACAGGATCAAAATTTGTCGTCATTTGCAACCAGTGACCCCAATTCCAACACAATCACGGAAATATGACCTCATCTACAACGCACAAAATGATGACCACATGGAAATATTCCTGAACATTTCCAGCAAAGCAATGTGATGATACCACCATTCTTACCCCTGCCACAAACTGGGCTCAGAAACGTGAACGATCACTACAGCAATGAAACCTGCTCTTCTAACTTGAGAGGTTTGAATGCATTTTGAGCCAGCAAGCTGAATATGTGAGGGTCAGTGGCAACAGGCACCAGTGATTCCACTGCTCTCTCCTTCCAAGAGTCCAGGATGGCCAACTCTCAAACCCAAAATGTTAATTGTTAGAAGAGGGCAGGTTTGATTGCTGTGCCAGTCCTCTGAACCCCTGCAATGAATGTTCA
The DNA here is from genome assembly GCA_002633025.1 of Notospermus geniculatus. NCBI lineage: Eukaryota > Metazoa > Nemertea > Pilidiophora > Heteronemertea > Lineidae > Notospermus > Notospermus geniculatus. Next base: position 61,730 of record NMRB01000304.1, on the reverse strand, counting down.
ATGAGTGGTGTATTTCACACCAAGGGGGAACGTACCTAGCTGCTGCTGTGCAGCGACGTACTGTTGTTGCGTTAAAACGGCGATAGGCTGCTGACGTTGTAGAAGCTGGAAAGGTGAAAGGTCAGAATTAGGAAATAAACTTGTGTCGAGATGGCTTGAATACGGTCTTGCAGCCACCATAGCGACTCCTGCAGTTAGCACCACAAGACGGCTCGAAAATGGACTGATAACAATTACATGCATGAATTTCTGCAGTCATCACTACTCTGTGTTTTAGTCAGTCTAAAATGGCCAGCAGCACACCATTCTGACCTGCATCATACCATTTCTTCGGAATGCTGGTAGAGTGGGACAGTATGTAGGCCTTGGTCTTCTGATGCAGAATGCAAGGGTTTATGCATCGTATGACATCATGATGCTGTTTTCACGTGAAATACAACAACAAACATTGGGGCAATGACTTCATCAGAACAGGACATGGCATTCAAGTGAATGCGGGGGGGGGGGGGGGGGGGCTACATAC
>NMRB01000303.1:429202-446184 GCA_002633025.1 Notospermus geniculatus | reverse complement strand
GGGTCGTCTCTGGTTTTGTCAAAATGAGGAACCCTCAGAGCGTTTTGTCATGACAGGGCGGAGCTGTGAGCAGTTGTACCGAAGATGCAAAAAAGAGCAAAATGCCACGTTGCGACCTCAACGCAGTGCAACACCATTTCGCAAAAAAATGTGCAGCAGCTGACAGCGCCTCCCAGTGGGGTAGTTCTGTAGGTTCTTCATTGACATTCGGAACTTCCGAAGGCAACTGCTCGCCAATTTCCATAGACACTCGCATTTCCCCTCGACACAATTCCAAGGCAGCCATCTTGAATGCGCAATGATTTCAACGCGTTTCTGGGGGTTTGGATGCGGTCGCCTCATCACACCCTGCGCATGAACGAAATAGGCCACACAAAAAAACGTTGCATTGTTGATCAATAATTGGCAGATTGGGTGAGATATCGGTAAGTATTTAATATGCCTCAACTTATCCAGCAAATAAGTTTGTACATCTTAAGAGGCCAAAATTCGGCAAAAATAGTCCCACGGTTGGTCACGTGGGTTTGTTGATGAACAATATGGCTGCCTTGGACTTGTGTCCGAGGTGAAATGCGCCGCCCAGTGGATAGATAAGCCGCAGGCCGACCATGCTGACGCAGTCGCAAGGTGAGCGCCGAAGGCACGAAGCCACGACGCCACGACGGGTGGGCTGGGGCACCCAGAAAATTTTGAATTCTAGAAAATTTTGAATTCTAGAAAATTTTGAATTCTAGATGTGCTTAGAAACGTTTTACAAGCATCTGGAGGCATGGTTTCCTCATCTATTTGCTCATTTTTCGGAGTTATTGACCCATTTTTTGTTGGATTTCGAAAAATACTGGGGGCCGTGGCCCCCTCTAAATCCGCGCCTGACAACGAAAGCCAAAGGCCGAGTATCAAAGGCTGAGTATCAAACTAAGTTCAAAACAAATGGGGTACCGGCAACACAAAAGGGTGCTGATGCCTTGTGATAGTTGAACGTCATCAGGCGTCGTTAGTTGAGCTTCTTTTGAAACGCGTCTGAAACGAAAATAATTTGTTGGAGATGATCCCTTTGCCGAGGTTGGACTTGAAAATCGCAACTTCACGTGGTTCACCTCGTCCTGTCCGGGTTTTCAAGTTTGGTGAGATTGACTATTTGTGTAGATTGCTTGTTTTTTCTCGTGTTTCCACTCGTTGGGATTCATCAGTTAGGCCTATCTGTTGGTAGGGAACATTATACTCTTGTACGTTGTTGTAGGCCTAACCGGCCTGTTGCCGGGAACAGGAACTTATGTAGTGGTATTCAGTTGTATGTAATTGACACGAACACTTATTTCATAACTTTAAAGCGAATTGATATCGAAAAAATTTGATTTCGAAATAGAATTTGAAAGGGGACGAATTTTTGGGAAAAAATGTAAACAAACTTCTCCAGAATGTCAACAAAGAAATGTTCGTGCATTCTGATTGGCTGAAATTTTGTGTTTACAAACACCTGCCAAATGTCAATAAAATCCGCTATCAATTCGCTTTAATAGATTTTATTCACCATTTTGATCATTTCTTAGGCTTACAGTAATCAGTGTTCTCCACACCAGTTAAAAAAAGGGCGACCCATCCCCCTTTAAAATACCGACGACAAAATCCGCCCCTCTTAAAGGGAGACATGCGAAAAATATTGCCCGGGGGGCACAAGTTGTCTTTGTTTTGATTAGCGCACAGCACCATCTGTTAATACTCGGTGACACTACGCTGTAGCACAGGCCCCTGGAGAACTATCAGTGAGTTTAGAACACGTATCTAACCAAACCTATCTGAAAAACACAACACGTATCTAAAAACACACCACGAGCTCACAAATTCGTGAGCTCGGGGTGTATTTTTTACAAACTTGAGTGTTTTTTGGTTAGATACGTGTTCTAAACTCACTGATAGCTCTCCAGGGGCCAGTGCTATAGCGTAGTGTGACCGCGTATTAACAGACGGCGCTGTGCGCTAATCAAAACAACTTGTGCCCGCCGGGCAATATTTTTCGCATGTCTCCCTTTAAAAACACTCTTTAAAAAAATTCGAAAAACCAAAAATACGCACCACTATCTATGATTTAGAGCACTCAAATCTGCATCTCAGATGCTCAGAAAACGCATCTCAGAGCACCTCCGCCCTTCTTAGACCAAAACCCATGGAGAACACTGAATAATTGGTATGAATTCTTTCCCAATCAGCCAAGCTGCCGTCCACTATGTAGGCCTATCGATTCATGTTTGGTTATTCCTTTCTACCATAAGCCTAGTGTTCTTGTGTATAGGCCTACACACTTAGCGCCAAATTCATAAAGGGTGTTTAAGATTTAGACGCTTGTAACTTCACTAAATGCACACACTTCCACCATGTATTTGATGAAGTTACACGCATATCTAAGTCCTGAATGCCCTTGGTGAATTCGGCCCTCAATGATATCATACAGTTTGACTACCGTACACAAGTCACTGGTTTGTCAGACTTGCAACTTGTTACAATTGTACAATGAGGAACCCGCCCGCCATTTATCCTGACAGGTCAGCCCTGGAGGTCGGCACAGCGATCAATGTGACCGAACTGACGTCGTTTTATGTGCTGACGTTGTGTCATGAAAAAATCTACAGGAAAAAATGAGATAAAGACGTTGCCGTTATCGCCATCCTACCTCTTTATTTTAAGGGAAAAAAGCAAAGAAATTGCAGTTTTCGTCCGCGACTAGATGGTGTAAATTTTCATGTCAAGCGACCGAAAAAATAGGGTTTATTTGACGCCAGAAGTTAACGGAAATGACTGGAAATCACGTTGAAAAAAGAAACTTCTGTCACATCGATCGCAGCGCCAGGTCGTGACGTTAGTTCGTCTGGTTCCTCATTATATTATCAACCTCTGAAGGTTTTAGGCAATAATTTGTGGAATATAGAAACTGTTCAATAACTGCGTTTCTTTAAGATCAGTCTAAATAAACAACCTTATGAATGGGTTATTCGCGTGTGCTCATGCGGAACTGTTTTACTTTTTGAAAAAAACATATTTTAAAACGGTCCCGCATGAGTGCACGCGAATAACTCTTGTCTCCTAAAAAATCGCATTTTCTAAGATCTTTAAAAAATGCACTCAGTTAGGGGTTATTCGCGTGCGCTCATGCGGAACCGTTTTACTTTTTTGAAAAAAAAAGATTTTAAAACGGTTCTGCATGAGTGCACGCGAATAACAGTACACTCACAATGGTATGATATCTCTGAGTGTAGCCATTCTCAGGGCCGATTTCACAAAAGGTGTTTAAGACTTAAACGCATGTAAATTCACTAAATGCACGTCCTTCCACCATGCATTTGACGAAGTTACACACGTTTAAGTCTTAAACGCCCTTTGTGAAATCGGCGCTCAGTGTTTCCCTAAAATGGTGTAATATCTCTGAGTGTAGCATTCTCAGTGTTAACCCAACTGTGTAATATCTCAGTACAGTGTAATATCTCTGAGTGTAGCCGTTCTCAGTGTTAACCCAACTGTGTAATATCTCTGTGTAGCCATTCTCAGTGTTACCCCTACAGTTTAATATTTGAGTGTAGCCGTTCCTCGTGTTACCCATATGGTGTAATATCTCTGAGTGTAGCCGTTCTCAGTGTTTCCCTAAAACGTTCTCTGTGTTACCCCTACGGTGTAATATCTCCAAGTGTAGCCATTCTCAGTGTTACCCCGACAGTGTAATATCTCTGAGTGTAGCCGTTCTCAGTGTTACCCCTACAGTGTAATATCTCTGAGTGTAGCCGTTCTCAGTGTTTCCCTAAAACGTTCTCAGTGTTACCCCTACGGTGTAATATCTCTGAGTGTCACCGTTCTCAGTTTTTCCCCAACTGTAGGATATGATGTGATTTTTTAGAAAAGCAGGGTTATTACGGTTCTTCTTGAGTGCACACGAAAAAAATGCGATTTTTAGGAAATTGCGGATATTACGGTTCTGCTTGAGCGCACACCAAAAAAATGTCATTTTTTAGTTAACAGGGGTTATTACGGTTCCGCTTGAGCGCACACCGAAAAAATCTGATTTTTTTAGCGAACAGGGGTTATTACGGTTCCGCTTGAGCGCACAAGAAAAAATGCAATTTTTTAGAAAATCGGTGTTATTACGGTTCCGCTTGAGCGCACACAAAAAAAAATTTCATTTTTTGTGAACAGGGGTTCCGCTTGAGCGCACACCGAAAAAATGTGATTTTTTAGCCCGCTTGGCCACAAGGCCCAGCAGGGCTTATGCTGTGGTTGGGGTCGTTGAGTGGTGGTCTGTCGTGCGTCAGTCCGTACGTTGGTACGGCGGTACGTCCGTAAACTTTTGGCTCGTTAGCGCTCTAGCGCCTTTATTTTTTGACGAATCTTTTTTATCTGTGGTGGGTGTATATATGGGCCTAAGATCTAGATCGAGTTCGATTTTGACCACGGTTGGATTCCTATTTTGGCCTCCAGGGGGCGTTTTGTGAAAAATTTCAAATGGCTGTATTTTGATAATGGTTTGAACTACCATGTTGAAACTTTGTACACATGTACCTCTAGGTTACAGCAACCTACAGACAAAATTTTCGTGAAGTCTGATTCTTGACTTTGCCGCTAGGGGGCCAAAACCAAAATCACTGAAAGTACTGTTTCTCCCTTCCCAAGAGACAGATCTTTGTCAAATTTTTATCATGGGTATATCTAATAGGGATACATAAGATATAGTACTCGCGTTTTCAATTTGACCTACTTTTCAAGTTCNGTCTATATCTGGACCCAAACAAATTATTTGTACTTTATTCAACAATCTCTGTAAATTGTAAAGTATTGTGGCAATAAAAAGTTTAAGTTTATCAATGATTATTGTTTTCCTTCATGGATTACTGTCTTAAACCTTGAATTATATTCTATTATCATTCATCCAAGCTTAAACTTCCACGCAGCAATGGATAAAGGGTTCCAATATCTTGTGAACATTTCCAAAAGTCTCCGAGTCCATAGACCAGGAAAGAATAGGAATTGACTCAGTCTGTTCAACTTGTTAAGTCGTGGGACGAGGGTAAACTAGGCCTAAGTGCATTTTGAACTTGAACCAAACTCCCTAAACTCAAGTCCTTGGTACATGTAGGCAGATGAAGTTTGGGGCAAGTTAAAAATTCACTTTCATGTAGGCCCTGTTAATCCTCGGCCCACAAACTGGTCACAACACAAGTTCAATCTTCATAAAAGACCTGTTAATACCAAGGACGACTAGGAACACAGACAATAGTTTGTTTAGAAGTACTGAGTATAAACAGGCCTAAAAGTCACCATCAAAACACAGAGTTGTACTACACGGCTTAACTTGACTGATTCAGTGTTTGAAGTTAACAACAAGAGTCACCGCATAATACTTGGACTATATGTGATTCATGGTAACCATAGGGCCTAAGATTTAACAAGTGTTGAAAACAACAACCTTTTCAAAGTCGACATTTTTTTCAAAGTCGACATTTTTTTCAAAGTCGACAATTTTTTCACAGTCAACATTTTTTTAGTCGACACTATATTTTTCTAGTAGAATTATTATTTTTCGTAATCAAACCTTAAATTTTGGTTCAAATTTCCATATATCTATTTGAAAAAATTCTCAACTTGTTTTTTGAAAATGTCAGAGTCGACATTTTTTCAAAGTCGACAATTTTTTAAAAGTCAACAATTTTTTCGAAGCCGACAATTTTTTTTCAAAGTCAACAACCTTTTCAAAGTCGACATTCTGTTCACAGTCGACAATTTTTCCCAAGTAAACAATTTCTTCGACATTTGTTTTTTCAAAGTCGACTTTATTTTCAAAGTTTACGTTTACTCATTAAATTATAATTTCATTTCGTGTGCTTCGCGCTCTTTTAAAATTTGAATTTTTTTTCAAAGTCGACAATTTTTTCGAAGTTGACAATTTTTTTCAAAGTCGACAATTTTTTCAAAGTCCAACAATTTTTTTCAAAGTCGGCATTTTTTCAAAGTGGACAATTTGTTCACAGTCGACAATTTTTTTCAAAGTCAACAATTTTTTCAAAGTTGACAATTTTTTTCAAAGTCGACAATTTTTTCAAAGTCCAACAATTTTTAGCTCACCTCTGTGAGGTGAGCTTCTCTCATGGTGTGTCGTCCGTCGTCCGTCGTCGTCCGTCGTCCGTCGTCGTTAACATGGGTGGCACGTTTCTAAACCGCTTGGGTTAGAAACTTGAAATTTGGTGTACAGGTAGTCTTTATCACTTTCGGACGGACGGACAGCCGGACTGACGGCGGAGGGTAAAACAATATCTCCCCGACTTTTTTCAAAAAGCGGGGAGATAATGAGGAGATTTCTTGAGTGTCAAGGCAAAACCTAGCAAGACACATTGTGGTCGAATTTGAGTTGATACCATTTTTGGACTCACTAAGTTTGGCCTCATCTTCTAAAGCATTTTTCAAAACTGAAAAAAACTTTGTCTTGCTACATGTAGGTTTCGCCTTAACACCCAGATTTGGAAATAGACTTGCAACTCTACATGGAACTTTCAACTTGTTCAAAAACTGTCCAGGATTCAGGACCCATATTCATAAAACCCTACTAGGCTTAGTTGCCTGCCAAATTGCCTAGTTTGTACGGGCCAATGTACACAGCTAGCAGCCAACTAAGCTAGCAAGGTTTTATGAATATGGGCCCTGAACTCTACACGGAACTTTCAACTTGTTCAAAAACTGTTCAGGATTCAGAACTACACGGACCTTTCAACTTGTTAAAACACTGTTCAGGATTCAGAACTCTACATGGAACTTTTAACTTCTTCAAAAACTGTCCTGGATTCAGAACTCTACACGGAACTTTCAACTTCTTCAAAAACTGTTCAGGATTCAGAAGTGAAACTCAGGTTTGTTTGTGAACAAGTGGACTACAAATACAATACTGTAAAACGGGAAATTTTCGCGGACGTTTTAATTTTGCGGTCTTTGCGGTCTTATCACATCCGCAAATTTAATATGTGTAAAAATTTTTTGCATTCAACATTGTCGGCACGACCGCAAAAATAAGACACAATTTGCATAATGCTAGTACTTGCCAATAAATCGCGCTGAAACTTGCAACTCGGTAAACTCCACATTCAGAATAGTGTTCTGATCATCCGATACTCGCGTTGAAGATGAGCCGGCCGTCATTAGCGGCGAATACGTATGGTCCGAAACCAGACACAACAAAGCCACGTGGTCAGTCTCCAGTCAAAACAAGAGCACATGGAACTTCGGGGCTCTTGAAACTGCTTGTATTTATGAATGAAACTGCTTCCCATATAGGATGATGGTGGCCTGAATGCCGGGAAATCACGTCTACGGCTCTGTGAATTTGTTGCAATGCATTTTAATTTTGCGGTTTTTGCGGCGCCGAGCTGTCTGCAAATAATAAAGGCGCAAAATATTATTCTCGGGCAGAAATACTGAGGGTCCGCGAAAAAAAACATCCGCAAAAATTTCCCGTTTTACAGTACTCCTTTCTGGGACATGGTGTCCTCAGGTGACTACTACCAACAATATATAAGTACCAAGAATGTGAAACTAGTAATGAAGCAAAAGGGTGGGCATTAAGTTACTTTTTCTGATAATAGAGGGCGTACGGTAATTATAGGCCTTCTAATTAAACAACCAACACTTACATGACTTAGATTTAACGGTTGTTGACTGCATGATGTATTATTTAGAATATCATCAATATTCTTATGTTAAGTTACAGACAAATTACTAAGATTCAAAATTTTTGGGATTTTGGTGAAACCATGGATTTGTTGTAAAGTCTGACAACATCTGTCTATGACCTAAAGGAATGCGGAAGTTACGAAATTGATCGTTGGATTTTCCGCGGACCTTTAATCACATGCGGCTATTGAATGACCGGTGGACAACACGAACAATCGGGAACGACCACAAGTGATCGACAGGCATGATTAAAACCCACAAAGCTCTGCCACATTACATGTACATGACTTCCGCATTCCATTAGGTCGAAGATAGATGTTGCCAGACTTTATAGGTCAGAGTGCCCAACTCTGCGATCAATTACAATATCACTTTCTCGAAAATATGGTCCATTCAAAAATGCTTTGTAGCTCAGTTATTTCTGAGTGCATATATGCAACTGTGGAAAGTGTTATTTTGTTCGTAATGATCTTCTATACACAATAATCCTTCACCAGAGGTGTTTACCCGCAGGATAATCACACGCGTCTAACTATCCTGCGTCAAAGTCCAAGAGTATAAAGGAAATGTCGAACAATCAGGCAGGCTTGTCTAGAATGTGTCTAACTGTCCTGCGTCTAAGTCCAACAGGACAAAGGACATGTTAAACAATAAGGTAGGCTTGTCTAGAATTTGTCCAGCACTTTCTATTGTCCTCCCACACTGAGACGCAGGAAAGTTAGATGCGTGTGATTATCCTGTGGGTAAATTCCAGAGATCAGGCAGCATACAGAAGGCAGAACAATAGTTTTCTAGGCCTTTAACCTGTGTAATGCAGAATTTGTACGCTGATTAGGCTAAACATCCTTTATGAATATGGCCCATTTTCTTTTGACTTCTGATGTCACGAATAGCCACCATAACATCATGACGTCATTCTGACGCATGTGGACATGCTGGTTCCTGGGTTGGCAAACCGACACTACTCAGTGTTAGCATTTTAGCATGTTAGCATGTGTGTTAGCATGCACACGTGAATCAAAAACAACGTCATGACGTTGTAGTTGCTGTCCAACATGGTGTAGTTGTAATGTCGGAAAACAATGTATACAGGTAATACATTTCAGTTTGTGACCTGGCCTCATAGTTGCAAAACATGCCACCTTGAGGGACTGACTGACAAACAGACACCACACAATACCTTACGACCAATATGCTACGCCTCCTATTGACGGCAGGCATTATGCCATGCCTCGTATTGGAGGCGGGCAATATGCTACACCTTCTATTGAAGGCGGCCTCCAGGAGGCGGGCATATAAAAACTTGAAAATCAGAGAGGAAGAGCCTGGCAGGGGAGGGGGATTTTTCCCTTTCTCTGCCCTCTAACAACAAGTACACTTTAATTATGAGCGTAAGAAATATGCCGTTGAAAAAAATCAGGCCAAAAATTTGACCTCGGTGGAGCAACTAATGGCTCTTGAATATGACCAAATTTTGTGCACGTCAAATGTGAGGAGGTATTTCTTCTGCAGTTCGTCCAAGGCACTGGAACATTGTCCTGGGGCTATCCCATTAAACTTATCCGTGAGTCCGCCCTAAACCCAGTAGACGTGAGAAGTGTTTGGAGCCAACTTCACGACGCTCTACCAACGACATGCACTCTGTGCACTCCGCGGCTATAAGCAACTTGTGCTAGAACCTGCTTGGTAGAAGCATTGGGAGTATCAACAGATACACATGGATCTGTATTGTTTTTAACACAGTTCCATGTCCCAGTCCTTATCCAATTCCACCCCTCACCTGGTTTCCTCATTGGGGTCATGATTGATATACACGTGTAGCAACACATGTATATCAGGAGGGAGCTTTGAATGATGACTGAATGAGTTACTTCACCTACTCAAACCTCGCTGAAACTTCCAATGATGAAAGGCCGTTCTATTATATTTTCAATGCACCCCCAGAAGGAGTTGTTACATCAATATGTGAAATATAATCGAAAGACCTGAACTCATCATTGCAAGCTTCCTCCTATATCAAGCCGATTTCACCAGGCTGCCTACCGTCTTAGGTATCCACTGTACGGCCCGAAGGAAGTTTCTGACAATGCCCAAGCCTCTCAACAGACTAACTGACGCACCTGTATAGCCAGGGAGAAGAAATCTCCCCAATTTAAACATTTTTAGCTTTGTCTCTAGATTAATGCTCAATTTCACTTTGCACTTGGCTGGGCTGAGCTGAGCTCTGTTGTTTATCCAATGTTGGATTGCTTTTAAAATAGGCTTCCTCTCTGTTTTCAGAACAATACCAATATCAGAGGGGCTTGAGGCATGCATTGCAGGGGGGTGGGCGTGTTTCAGAGGTCCAAGCAGCACATACGGGTCCCAATATATAAACCACATATTTCAATCTCGGTACATAGTCACACCAGTGGTTTGAACATTCTAGCTGGTATCGTTGTGATATGGGCCAAAGTGTATTTTTCAACATGTCCGCCTGGCGGCCATATTTGTTGTCTGATAGAGCTAAACATTTGGCATACATCTATTTACCGAGTAAATAGTTAGAAAATGTCACTCAAGATCAAAATCTCAATTTTGCAAAGTTTCGACACAACTTACTGCAGTCCAAACCCTTGATTTAGAACATTCAAAATTCCACGGAAGTATTGCTTATTCGAACATTGTTCCATACATTCCACGGAAGTATTGCTTCATCAATTCAAACATTGTTCCATACATTCCACGGAAGTATTGCTTCATCAATTTGAACATTGTTCCACACATTCCACGGAAGTATTGCTTCGTCAATTCAAGCATTGTTCCATACATCCACGGAAGTATTGCTTTGTCGTTTCCAACACCTTTCCATGTCTCTCCTGCTGCTTGGATCTTGGAATACGTGTAAATTGAGCCGCTGGTTTCCGTAGTTAGACGTTGACTGTTCTCGCTGGGTCCGGGGGATGAACATCAGTCTATGTACGTAGAGTGACCCCTGAAATGGAACGAAATGACTCGGGTGAATGAAATGTTTGGAACAGTATGACTGACAATCGTCCAATAAAATTTAATGAATGTTAAGGTTTCTGCAATATCTCTGTGGGGGTGGTTTTTCCACAGGAAATTTGTGACCTGTTCCCGCAAAAGTAGGCACTTGTCGCAACCAATGAAAGGGTTATCGGCCTACAACACAATAGCTGAAATGTATATCACTGTCATCTTCGATGATCGAATGCCGATCTGCTCACCACTGCATTACATCGCACATGACCCTTCGAGAAATTGACCGGTCCGCAGCGTATCTTGGCACGATGCCAACTTTACCAGTTGACCAATCATACTGCACTTTATATCGGGTCTTCGGCTACCACTATTTGTACCACGATTCAAATTTTACAACTGCCAGTTCTGACTGGCCTCCTCTTCGAGAGGCAGTGGATTCGCCACGGACCATTCAATTCTCGAAGGGTGATGTGCGATGTAACGTAGTGGTGAGCAGATCGGCCTTCGATTATCGAAGATGATCACTGTAGGTTGACAATAGTAGTGGACAGCTGCAGTGATTTGAGTTTACTGACAATCAATGATGATCACTTGCGACAAGCGCCTGGTTTTGCTGGAGTGGGTCACATTTATAACTTGAAGCAGGTCTTTCATGGTGCATGTCTACACGTGAAGATGGTCTCGAGAGAACTCAACTACAGAACAGCTACCATGATGCAAAGAAGCATAGAATTACACATGTACCGGTACCAGCTCATGCAACAAGTTCTGGTTATACACACAATTCTCAGACCTGCGCACTTTCACTGAACCAGAACCTCGATCTGAAACCAGCTGACGTGACGCAATCCATGATTCAGCAATGGTCGACTGACGCAACATCGTCAAGTCACTGTCAGTGTTTTCTACGCTTGATGTACAGTGAGGTGTGTGTGATCAAGCATTGATGTGTAATGCATGCAGGATCTATTATTCTTGGTTGTCAACAAGGACATGCATTGTTTTCAAAGTTACAAAGGTACCGGTATGTACATTGAACGTTTCCATGGCGACTGATCAGTCACCTCCAGTTGAAACGAGTTCCTCCAAGTCGCCAGGTAGCTCACAGGTGAAAAGTTGTATCCCGTCACAAGTGGGATGTACGCTATTTTTACTTCTGACACCATCACCCGCCATAATACGCTACGTCAGTTGGCCCAATGCAAATGCCAACTTCAAGCATGTCAAGCGTATGTCTTTTCTAGAGTTTCAGATTGTAAAGAGTCTTTTCTAGAGTTTCAGATTGTAAAGAGTCTTTTCTAGAGTTTCAGATTGTAAAGTTCCACTTGAAAAATACCCCGGTTGGGGTAGAAAATTCGTGAATTCTGGAGATTGACTTCTTGCTTATTATCAAGCGTATGTTTAGTGTTTTACGGAGGGATGGCGGCGTCAGAAGCATAAATCTGCCTTTACATGTAAGATTTGGTGATCGTAAATGCGAACACAGATCAACGGTAACCCAGGTTGCAGGTTCACAAAATGTACAGGCCTCTAGATTGTACATTGGATTTAGGAAGATTGTAGGCCTATTGGCGAAGACTCTTGTACACCAAGTTGGAAGACAATTTATTTCAGGATTGCCCCATACCAGAAATTTGTCAAGCTGGCCATCCCCTAGATGTCGTGCCAATCAGAATGACGCGGCGCATTTACTGAACCTATGCGCCGTGCCTGATTACATTCGTGCTCGGCGTGCGCCGTAGCGTCATGCCTTCGTAATGGTGAATTTCGAAAAATTCACCAACTTCAACCCCCGTATGTTCAATGTAAAAGGGGCTGTAACATATTCGGGTGATTGTACGGATCAGGGATTGTGAAGCAACCGTAAGAGCTATCTTTTTGAAACTTGGGTGACTTATACCTTGCCCCAAAACAACATCAATGATACCAAACTTTGATGCCCGGTCATTATGTAACACCTCATTATGTAACACCCAACCAAATTCTATCAGGTTTTCAAGGGTTTTCTTCAAGAAAATGGGTTCAATCGAGGTTGAAACCTCATGCTATGTTGCAGTGCATGTTGAGTGTGACAGGGCGAGGCTGACTTCATAGCAGTTGCCATGGCAACCAACCATTTTCTGTTCTCTGACTGCCATTTCATTTCATTTCATGATTCAAACCAACATCAAAACCATGCTTTTCAAGTAATGTCCAGCAGATTCATTTGTATCAACGACACAACCTAATTATGTAACACCTAGCAACCACCATAGCAACCAAGAAAGGTCTGTCCGCTCTATGGGGTCAATTTGGAACTTCACAGTTTGCTGAAGTACAGCTTGCAAAGCTTATTTACTGGATACTCAGCACAAGATGCTTGATTGTCTTTGGTTTTGGTTTTGTTATCCCCAGCAACTACCATAGCGACCACCTTCTAACATTCTATTTTGAAAAACGCTTGTCATTTCTACAGCTGAGCCATGGGCATTTCAGTCAGAAAGTAACCGTCCAACCACCGACACAGTGATAGTCCATCATGAAATACTGTAGTGCAAGGAGGGGTTTGTCTTCACTCTGATGACCAATGTGTTTGTGTGTTTCAGCAACATTGGCACTGATTGATTGTTTGAATGTGAAATAGAAATAGGGTTTCCAAGGTGAAAGACATTGCTTCCTACCAGAATCGAACCCATTGATTGTTTGACGTGGTACATGAAGTTCCAAACTGACCCCATAGAGTGGTTGCTATGGTGGTTGCTAGGTGTTACATAATTAGATTGTGTCGTTGATACAAATGAATCTGCTGGGCATTACTTGAAATGCATGGTTTTGATGTTGGCTTGAATCATGAAATGAAATGAAATGGCAGTCAGAGAACAGAAAATGGTTGGTTGCCATGGCAACTGCTATGAAGTCAGCCTCGCCCTGTCACACTCAACATGCACTGCAACATAGCATGAGGTTTCAACCTCGATTGAACCCATTTTCTTGAAGAAAACCCTTGAAAACCTGATAGAATTTGGTTGGGTGTTACATAATGAGGTGTTACATAATGACCGGGCATCAAAGTTTGGTATCATTGATGTTGTTTTGGGGCAAGGTATAAGTCCCCCAAGTTTCAAAAAGATAGCTCTTACGGTTGCTTCACAATCCCTGATCCGTACAATCACCCGAATATGTTACAGCCCCTTTTCTCAAAATCAATAGAATCATGCGTTCACGTACGCCGCATGGTCTCGCCATCTCAAAGCCGATTCCGGAACTGTGCTCAAATGCGCGAGTTAGAAACTGTGCTGAGCAGAAGACATCGAGTTTTTCATTTTACTGCATAAAGTCAAGATTTTTTCGCCAAATACTAATTAGTTGCTCGAAACTCGTCACTATGGTGTTCAAAAGAAAATTTCCCCCAATTTACATGAAATTTGGCAGGTAATTAGTTGAAACCAATACTGAACAAATGCCGATTCTGCAATATGCACCATCTGGAAGAGCGGATATGAACTAGAAGTTTTTTCACACAGCTAATGGATTTTCAACTTGCTCCGCGGACCAGGTACCAAGGCCGTTGCACGCATGCGTGGAGGTCTTCTTTACAAATTGCTGGTATTAGCGTTAACATCACACAACAACATGTCATACTTACCAGAGCATATTCATCATCTTCTTCAACAGTGCTTCACACAACGATGCGTAACGTCTTCTGTCAGAATAAACCAACGTCTGGACTTGATCAACAGCCTGATCATCCATCATCAGAGCCTGCAATATACAAATTCAACATAAATACCAAACACAACCAACAAACCCACAGGCACAGATATTAGGGCAAGGATGGCAAGGACACTTGAAACAACGCAGTTAGAGGAAAATTCGTCCCTTAATAGGAGGACAAAGAGGAACCGGAGGAACTACTCCGTGACGTGGCGCTGACGAACAACTCAGTTAAAAGTATGACGTCAAAAGTCAAACCAACAGTACAGGAGATGTCCTTTTTAGGAAAGGTGGTGTGTTTCCAGTTTCCTGTTCAGGAAATATTTTTGAAAGCTTGCTTGAAATCTTTCCTGATTAGGAAACCCCTGCACGAGTTTTTTCTCTCCACAGACATTATGCCAGGGTTTGCCGCAGTAGCACCACTTGCAATATCTGCATTGCATTTTTGGCAATCAGGCCAATGCAGGCTCTTGATTGTTACCATTTGTTACCCTGTGTTTTCACAACTTTTTCTAAAAACACCTTTCCTATTTTGGAAATAATTCAAGGAGGGCCTTATGATTTCCTCTTATGGAAACATTTTGTTTCCTGAAATGGAAATAAATTCGGCACCCATATTTCTAGGACTTCCTAATTAGGAAAGTAGTTTCCAAGTTTGGTTAACTGATTTCCTAATTTCTCCCGTACTGACCAATGTTATTTGCCATTTAATTCTGAAACTACACCCTACTTCTAGCCCTAAATATACCTGAAGTAGTCCACTGAATTTTGAATTTTACACGTCCATCATCAAGTATAGGACTGACTCAATGTATCTGAGTATTTTCAAAAGAAAACTGAAGCGGGAACATAATGAATTTCATCGATAAAATTGACTATTTTAGCGTAAATAACAGACCGAAGAGCGACGTCATTGATTCTGAATGACGCATTTCACATAACGTCATGAAGTCAATGACGTTTTCAACATCGCAGCGCATGCGTTTGTGTGACCACGTGCGTTCGTGTGTTGTTGCCCAGCGCCTCCTTTTAGCACACCGGTTCCCCATTCATCCGTGGTGAATTTATGGGGAACTGGCATGCTCAAAGGTGGCGCTGGGGAACAACTTGCTTTGCGACGTTCAAAACGTCATTGACATTGCACATCATTCGTGATGTTATGTGTGATGCTTCATTCAGAATCAATGGTGTTGCTCTTCCATCTGTTGTTTATGCTAAAATAGTCAATTTTTCGATGAAATTCAACATGTTTAAAATTCATTTGAAAACATTTTAAGATACATTGAGTCAGTCCTATACTGCCGTGATCTGGTAAAACCTAGTAAGTCACATTTTCATCAAAATTGAGTTAGGACCATTTTTGGACTCACTGGGTCGTATTCATAAAGCGGTTCTATCTTTAGAACCGTCTTAGACCGGTTCCAAGTACTGCGGTTGACGATACTTGGAACCGGCCTAAGACGGTTCTGAAGATAGAACCGCTTTATGAATACAACCCACTAGGTTTTACCCCTTCATAACATGTAAATGATGAGGCAGAGCAGATATTTTTGTTTAAAATTGTAGACTGCATGGGTAGTTAATAATGCAGGCCTTGCCGTTTGACGGGCGCGATTTTGCATGCACCTTGCAAACAATAGAATTTCTATTGTTTGCGAAGTGCATGCAAAATCGCGCCCGTCAAACGGCAAGGCCTGATAATGACTTCCAGTGAAAAACTGACGCTGAAGTTGGCTCTGGAGAAGGTGAAAAGGTGTGTGAAAATGCTGATTCTGCCATAGTCACTGTTCACTCTCCTACAATGTATATCCCACGGGCTAAATCCCACGATTTTTCTGTTTTTGCCATTTTTCTCGAAATGATCAAATTGTGACTTACTAGGTTTTACCAAAATATCACGGCAGTATACTTGATGATAAATGTGTAAATACAAAATTCAATCGGGACTACATGTACTTCAGGTATATTAGGGCTAGAAATAGGGTGAATAACATTGGCTTGACTTTCGACGTCACAGTTTTGACACTGAGTTGTTTGACAGCACCACATCATGGATTAGTTCCGCCGGTTTCTTCATTGACATGTTTCAACAAGTCAGGACTCTTCTCTTCATTAACCCAAAAATATCAATCTGCACAACTTAAAGCCCCACTGTATTCAATCTGAAAAACGCAAATCATCGCCGCGATTCTTGACGTCAAGGTGCACGACGTCAGTTTAGTGTAAAAATGTACTACGCTCTATCTCAATGCATTAGAGCTCTCCCTGCGCAGTTTTTTCAATGTGTGTTGAAAACTAGGCCTTGATTCTTTAAAGTATCCGGGTTAAGTATCAGGCAAGCATTTTGGAAACCTTCACGAGGCCCTGAGACCTCCACCTCCACTCTCCTAGCATTTTGAAAATACCGTGAAATTCAATACAGAGGGGCTTTAATCATGACAGGGCCGTGGTGCTAGTGGTCGTACCGAATATGGAAAAAACAAGAGTAAAATGTTTCGTCATGACATCCTCGATGCAGTGCAATTAAACACAGACAAGATGGTGAGAAAAAGGGCTACAACTACTCAGATTGCCTACCAATAGTGTGTGTGTGGGGGGGGGGGGGGGGG
>NMRB01000303.1:399083-409438 GCA_002633025.1 Notospermus geniculatus | reverse complement strand
CGCGGAAGGAACAGAAGAAATTCTTCTGTTTGTGAAGCGGTCACCCCATCACTCGTTTTCTACGCTTACAATATAGATCGTTGAAGACAGGTGTATAAAGGTATAGAGTGATACAAGCAACGGTTGAGTAGATGTAAAGTAATAATAAAGTTATTCTGTTTCATTTTCGACAAGGTAAATACTGTTTTCTGCAAATAATACCATTTTGAAAAAGAAGTTCTCATCACGTGATAGACTAGCCCGCCGACGATGACGTCAGGATTTCAAGATGGCGATTTAGTATCGATGGCAGTGTTAAAATTTTCGTCCAATTATCAAAAAATTTCAACGCTGTCTGGAGTATGGCTCCAGATGTGAATGATTAAACTTACCTCTATCACAGGGAAGAGCTCCCCTAAAGCTTCGAACAACGGGAGCAGTACAAACTTTATGAAGCCGACCTGAGATGAACTTTTTGACACTTTCTCTCGGTCCATGAAGGGGGCGACAGGTAGACCCTCCAACTTCTCCATATCACTCTGAAAGGGAGGGAAACAAGGGAACTTGGGAGAGGAACTAACCAGGGTGGAATACACCGATTTCATCTCGCACGATTGCAGTGCCCCTGGTAGAATTTCTGGCAGCCACTCCCGTTTTTAACCTCACCACCAGTAGTATGGGCAAAAATTTCCTGGATCGAGGTTGAATTGTGCGCATTGGTTCCGAGTGCCGCCACCAGGGGATCAATCCCTGGCGGTGGTATTGGGAACCAACACGTGTTTTTCAACCTCGATCTAGGAAATATTTGCCCGTACTCCTGGAAGTGAGGTTGAAAACGGAAGTGGCCCAGCCGTCAGAAATTCTACCAGGGGCGCTGGGATCGTGCGAGATGTGAAATCGGTGTATTGTTGTATTATCTTAAACAGCAAAATGATTACCCATGGTGATTTTAACTAAGTCAACTTTTATTTTGCATTGAAAAGTCATTCCTAGGGCCTTCTTTGGCAAAATTGCAGCTAACTCACACAGGTTAAGGAAATTTGTTGAGGAAAACATTACAATGTATAAAGAAGCTGTGTCTGTCGATGCAGACATTAGCAAGGTTTCCGGCTCCGACTTCAACTACCGGTACAAGAATGAATTGCAGTCCGCTATGGACATCCTTGATAAAAACGATTTGATAGAAGTTTTCAATTCGTCAAACACCATAAATGGAAGGCAGAATAATTTGGCCTTATAAATTGGAAGTGCGGATAAATAATGAATATTGAAGTCATAATCCTTGAAATATATACTTGAAACACGACTATAATATTTGCGATTTATGTGCACTTCCGATTACGAGTCAAAATTATTCTGCCACAAAGTTATGGCATTTTACGATTTGCAAATGTCTATCAAATCGTTTTTATCAAGGATGTATAGAGCGGACTGCAATTCATTCTGGTAGTTGAAGCCGGAGTCGGAGTCGGAAAGGTGCTAAACCTCGCTATCATACACAAACAATTAAGACCTTGTGATATCTGCTTTGATGGTCACACACTCCCATGTACAGTTTGTTGCCTCGAGTTTGTACCCACAATTCATGCTGGGAACCACAAGATGGGGTGATATGACACAGTGAATCTTGTACCTGTTGGAAGTACTCTTCAAGTAGGCACTCAAGCCAAGGCTCGGCGACCTCCATCGGACGGGCTTCATTCGAGATGTCCGCCATCTTGATTATGATCATCATTAGCTAACGAGGAGAAGACAGACAACACTGGACAGCGTTACTAACACCACACATGCACAATAGATGGCGCCGGTGGGTTCACTCACTAGCATAGGCCTACTTGCTCATGGTTCTGTTCTTCAAACATCTGTGGAGGAGCGGGCTCTGTCCTTCAAAGGCAGAGGAAGAATCTCCACTCAAGATCAGGGGTGAGCATGTCAACTAGAACAGCATCACTCTGCACTACTCTGTATTTAGTAATAGATATAGGCTATACTACAACTGGACGTACGGTACTCCCCTGGGGCCTGTTTCATAAAGTGACGTTAACCCAATGGTACCATTAACTTAATGCATTTTCCATTTGGTTAAAGGTACCATAAGCTTAAAGTCACTTTATGAAACAGGCCCCTGCTTCATAAAGTGACTTTAAGCTAAGGTTAAGTAAAAAAATACTTATGTTTATCGTCCAGGATGTTTCTCAAAATTGGCAAGGGGGCAGCATTATATTTTTATTTTTTATTCCGGCCTGGGCATAACACTGCAATCCCTTGCAAATATTGTCATCCAGATGACTGATTGTGGCTTTCAGAGTGGCACTTTTAGGATGAACAAACTACAGTTGAACCTCATTAGGCCTACCATATATTGAAAAGTGAGGTTACTGTATTTGTATTTGTAGCACTGGGAAGATAGATGCACTCCTTAGGCGATTTTTTGGTGCAAAATTTTAAAAAAAATAATTTTTTTAGGCACGGGCGGGGACGATAAACATGAGTATTTTTTACTTGGCCTAAAGGTATCATGAACATTTTCCATTTGGTTAAAGGTATCATTATCTTAAAGTCACTTTATGAAACAGACCCCTGATCTTTAGGTGAGATGCTTCCTGGTCTTCAACAGGCACAGATGCCATCAGTATCGGCTTCATGCACATTTTATAGGCCGGCTGACAAGAAAATACATATACCAGCTGGTTCCAGAGTGAGTGAATCCACACGGCAAGAAATAAACTGTTACAAAAGTTACGACAGATGAAAGAAAAAACACTGAAAAGTCAGAAATTAGTTCAGGCAGCTTTTGATGAAATGTCGTTTGAAAATGTCCAGTTTTCCGCTCTTAGCTCTTGGCCAAACTTTCCAGACTTTATTCACAGAGCATCTGTAGAACCTGTGACCTATAAGTGAACTGGTACCTGGTCCATTTACCGTAAAGCGAAATATGTTCGCGGGGAAAAATTCTCGCGAAAATCGCAAATTGCTGCAGCGCTCGCTAAATTTTTTCTTCACAAATGCAAATTACCATCGACACCCGCCATAGGCAATGAGTTATCAGCACTCCGTTGCCCAATGCTAATGCAGCGTGGGGATTCCCATCATGACGTCATTTCCAGAGTCTCCCTTGTGCCCGGAACGGGTGTTTACACATAACAAGCATTGCGGTATGCAGCTGATGGTACAGGTCGTGCCAGGATATACAGCTTCCTGCTTCCTGAGAAGTGTGGTGTCGATCTTCTTCATTATTCAGGGTGCAACACGCGTGATATATTTCCCCGCAGAAAATTTTTATAAGACCCTTTACCGTGAATATTTCTCCCCACAAATGTGGGATTTTTAGGCCATTCGCAAACGTTTAGGATGCGAAAATATTTTGCTTTACGGTAGGCTACTACTAGGATCTAGAAGATTCCTACACAAAGTCAATTACCCAGCTTCACCAACATTTCTTCAAGAGCTAGAGAAAGTAAATGTCTTCTGAGAGAGTTCCACTTCTCCCATAGACTTCAACTCCACTTTGATGGTAAAGCCTCGGGGATAAGAGGGACTCCTCAAAACCAAAATAAACTCGTCACAAAACCCTTGTACAAAACCTATTTTGTTAAAGCTTGTAACTTGATATCAGATTCTTTGGAAAAGGTGTTTGAACTTACAAATGAGCTAATATAATAACATTGTGTTTGTTACACAAGCTTCAAATGAATACTCAGAAGAACTGTAGAGCCTATCTACAGTTGTATGGTAATCGCAGTTGTTGGGTAACATAAGATGCTGAGGGGTTTAAAAGTGGGCGTAGCATCTCTGATTCGGAGAACTGGATGCATCCAGAATGCGAAACAAACAAGTTTGAAACAGAAGACAATTTATAGACTTCAAAAGCTTCAAAAAATATCAGTCCAGATAAGTCAGAGTATAACATCAAGCAAACTGATCTAGAAGATTCCTACACAAAGTCAATTACCCAGCTTCACCAACATTTCTTCAAGAGCTAGAGAAAGTAAATGTCTTCTGAGAGAGTTTTACTTCTCCCACGTAGACTTCAACTCCACTTTGATGGTAAAGCCTCAGGATAAGAGGGACTCCTCAAAACCAAAATAAACTCGTCACAAAACCCTCGTACAAAACCTATTTTGTTAAAGCTTGTAACTTGATATCAGATTCTTTGGAAAAGGTGTTTGAACTTACAAATGAGCTAATATAATAACATTGTGTTTGTTACACAAGCTTCAAATGAATACTCAGAAGAACTGTAGGGCCTATCTACAGTTGTATGGTAATTGCAGTTGTTGGGTAACATAAGATGCTGAGGGGTTTAAAAGTGGGCGTAGCATCTCTGATTCGGAGAACTGGATGCATCCAGAATGCGAGACAAACAAGTTTGAAACAGAAGACAATTTATAGACTTCAAAAGCTTCAAAAAATATCAGTCCAGATAAGTCAGAGTATAACATCAAGCAAACCCAAAGTCATTTTCAAAATTTGGTGCTTATTTCTTCAACAAGTTTAAACCATGGGTCCATGGGTTCGAGTCTGGTAGGAAGCTATGTCTTTCACCTTAGGAACTATTATTATTTCATGCCTTTAATTGTATCTCCTTTATATGTGACCTCCTGCATAACATAAAACTGTTTGGGTTCGGAGATCTTGAGATTGGATTACTCGCAAGGTGCTTAGGGACGCCTCGTTTAACACGGGACATTGAACCATCTTTTTTGAAGATGGGGATTTGGCCTAGTGGTTAAGGTGTGCTGCCCCTGAGTGCTGGCGAATGATGCCTTATGCAAGGGTCCGTGGCATGGGTTCGAGTTGGGTAGGAAGCAATAGGGCCGTTTAGACGACAGGCAAAAATCCACATGCAATCCGATCGAATCCGATTGTGGTTCAAAACTCTTGCGTGTAAACGCTACACAATGCGGTCCAATGTGGATTTAAAATGCTCCCGAATCCACACTGGACTGCATTGGACCACATACGACCACATTCAAATCTCGTCTAAATGCAAAAATCGGATTGAATCTGAATGTGGTTTTTTGGCTTGTCACCTAAACCACCTATTTAGGTGTTTCACCTTAGAAACACCTGTTATTATTTCATGTTGTTAAATTGGTGTCAGTTATTTCTCTCCTTGTGCCATCCTACCTGCCCGAAAAATTCGGCTAACAAACAATCGAACCACGGTTCAGCCACGTCGGTCGGACGGGCTTCATTGGACAAATCTGCCACTTTCACCAAACATGTCATCAGCTGGAGTCATAAATGAAATCAACCATTGTTTTTACCCAATATTTTTTCTGATTTGGACCGAAACCACAACAGTGCATAGTTAGCTTGTCAGCAGGATGATCGTAGTTTACTGGTAACCATAGTGACCAAAGGAAACCAGGTCAGTAACCATAGTAACCATTTGTTTTATGAGCTGACCTGCATGAAAAATTCTTGCATTAAACAATCGAACCAAGGCTCGGCCACCTCACTGGGGCGAGCCTCATTCGAAACATCTGCAGCTTTCACTAGAGCCATCAGTAGCTGGAAATGTGACGGAAAAAAATCTGGTACTTGGTTTGTACAGAACTAAACTCCCTACGCAATGGGGACGATTGCCGACTTTTTCAATAGGTGTCACTAGTGGTTAAAACTATTGAAATGAAACTGACATCCCAGTCCTGATCAATTTCCCACACAAAAGGCGTCCATTGTATTCGGACCGGGTTTCGGTGTGCTGCCCTCTATCGAGCTAGGATCCCCATTGTGTACCGCGTCCCCTTCAGTTTAACCGCCCTCCACAACTGCTTCACTTTGTAAAATTTGCCGTGTTTGGTCAACAGATGGCGCTGAGAGAGTCGACCAATGAGAGCACCGAGCAATCCATAACCAAGGTGGCTTGAGACACTGTATCATTGGCTGAGCGGATGTGATCCCGTAGACACGGTAGCACAAGACATCCGTAGCCAACGGGCCATGAAGTGTTCTGAAAGCAGCATGCTGATAGGCTATAAAACCCGCGCCAGGCCCTGACGCCATCTGTTGACCAAACGTGGCAACTTCTACGAAGTGATGCAGTTGTGGAGAGCGAGTAAACCGAAGGGGAGGGGCGACTCACAACCGCGTAGGGAGTTTAGTACAGAATTGGATCAAACTGCTGTGATACGGTTATGAAAAATACATGTATGTCGCTAATTGGTTGAAATGCATCATTTGCATGCCTCCATGCAACTGATATCAACAGAAATCATACGACACGAAATAGATTGGAAAAAACTTGACAACAGCAAATAGGCCCTATAAGGCACCAGGGTAGACAAAACCATTTTAACATCTGAGGAATTTGTCACCAAATTTTGGCCCTGTGACCTGTCACAGCAAAACCAGTCGCATGTCGCTCTCTTAGCTTGGCAGGTTGAGACCAAATGTTTGTCAGTTTCAATATTGTCCATCTATGAAATCTGAAACAATGTATTTCTTCTATTCTTTCCTGGTGTCATCTTAGTTCATTGTGGCTCACCTTCTGAGCGTCATGCGACTGGTTTTGCTGTGATGGGTCACATATTAAGTTGAGCGTAGCTGAGTGACTTGGACAGGGGACTGAACACACAACTTCAGTGGTGATATGCGCGACTGATTCCACTTCATCACGCTGACAGCCCAGTCCTATCATTCCTGACATGGGACTTAAAGGAGTTAGACGCCGAAGTTGTAAACAAGCTGGTTTGTTTACAAACATGGTCGGCAAACTAGTTTTATTCCTTCGTGCAGGTGGCAGCACCAGTAGCGCCCCGTGATCATTAGACTGGTTCCCGGTCCGATGCAACTCACTCACGATATTCACATCAGTACATATCACCGACAATAGGTGGCAGCACCGCAGGCGTCGCGTGGATAGAGAACCAGTGAGTGAGTGTTTACAACTTGGACGTCCAGCTCCTTTAAGTTTCATGACGGGTTCATGTGCCATCAAGTTATTTTTCAGTATTTTCTCCTTTAAANAAAAAGTATGGAAATACTGTCGGAGGTTTTATCTGGTGGTGCCCCCTATAGTGCATGTACAACACTAATCACTTTAAATAGAAACCAAACTGACCATGCTCAACATAACTGCAGTCATCTGTAAGCAGGTGCTGCCCCCTTTTGTGCATTCACAACATCATATTTTACAGTATTTACAAACGATAATGACGACACCGTAAGGTTTCGAACCTGATTAAAAAACTCTTGTAATAAACAGTCAAGCCACGGCTCTGCTACATCCATGGGCCGGGCTTCATTGGAAATGTCTGAGACCTTCATTAAGATCATCATCAGCTGAAGTAGGATAGATAGCAGTTTAAAGACACACTGTATTCAATTCAGAAAGTGCTTACTGTAGGACCGGTATTTTTAGCGTCCATTTAAGCTAGCGATAGGCCAGACTCTGAGATTACGCATCCAGTTAACTTCGCAATGAGGAACTGGAGTGCCGTTTATCCCGACAGGTCGGCGCTGTGAGCGGTGCGACCGAAGCAACGTCATTGACGTCATTTTAAGTGTTGATGTTGCGTCTACACTCCTTTCGCAGTGTCTTCTCACTCGTACCTATCGTTCATAGACACTGCTTACAATGGCCCGATCCCCGCCGATTTACCGCATGGTGGCAGCACTAGTCAGCGGCCAAATAGCGCGGGAAACAGCGCGCCGGCGTTGCTCCCAGCTTCGGCCTGTTCAACAAGATCAATCACTACAAACAGAATAATCTCGTATAGAGCGCCGTTATCCACTTCTTTAGCGATGTTTCAAAACAAAAAAGGCACGAGCTAAACACTGAAAAGTGCAAAGTGACACTGCATACTGGACACGGCGGGGGGCAGCCATTGCTGTTGTTGTAGACTAGTCGTGCTACGTCATAATGCAACTGTCCCATATAAAATGCTTTCCAACGAGTGACCAGTCTGCCGTGGTTGTCAAGGACGCTGACAGTGAACCAATCAGAAAATGTTTCATGTATTTCGTTAGTTACGCAAACGCCCTCTAGTGGTAAATCGGCGGGGATCGGGCCATTGTAAGCAGTGTCTATGAACGATAGGTATGAGTGAGAAGACACTGCGAAAGGAGTGTAGTTGCGTCATGAAAAAACCCGCTGTACATTTTCCACAGGAATAATGAGATAAGGACGTTGCGATTATCGCTATCCTATCTATTCATTTTTGGAAAAAGCACGGAGAAATGTACACATTTTCATCTGCTACAAGATGATGTAAATTTTAATGCCAGGCGACCAAAACATAAGGGTTGTTTTCACGCCAGAAGATAATGGAAATAACATTAGACAAATGAAACTTCGGTCGCACCGCTCACAGCGCCACGTCGTGACGTTAGTTCCTCCGGTTCCCCATTGGGTGATTATTGTAACTGCTTCCTAGAAAAGACCAGCTTTCATCTTCCCAATTACTAGGCCTAAGTGCCCTGGTAGTAATTTCCCGTTAGACCTAGGCCTACTGCCCCACGGAAAGCTTGGTTGGTGAATCATCGTTTTTGTTTTATTTAGGCCCTAGTCAAGTGTTCCCTCAGGGTGGCTGATTCACGTTTCTTTCATGAACCAGGACCTCTTATGGCATGTTGGATAAATTTAACGTCCTTTCAATGAGGAACCGGAGGAACTAGTCCGTGACGTGGCGCTGAAGAACAAACTATGACGTCGAAAGTCAAAGCCAACGTTATTTGCCATTTAATTCTGAAACTAAACTTCTAGCCCTAATTTTTCCTGAAGTAGTCCATTGAATTTCGAATTTTGCACGTTCATCATCAAGTAAAGGACTGACTCAATATATCTGAATGTTTTCAAATGAAAATTCAAACGGGAACATGTTGAATTTCATTGTTGAAATTGACTATTTTAGCGTAAATAACAGACCGAAGAGCAACGTCATCGATTCTGAATGACCTATTGCACATAACGTCACGAACGATGCGCGACGTCAGTGACGTTTTCAACGTCGCAACGCATGCGCTTTTGTGTTAAAACTGAGTTGTTCCCCTGCGCCTCCTTTGTGCACTCCGGTTCTTCATTACGCGAATGACAGGCCAGACGCGAAAGTCTCGAAAATAAATGGCACGCGAACAGTTAGGGTGGTACAGTATGTTTGCCGACATTAGTGTTACCAAAAATAGATAAGCGAGTGATTTACCTACGGGAGAATCCAACTTACCTCAACGAGTTTTCTAAGTTCTAATAATACCGTAATATAGAGGGGTAGCATAATGGTAAATGGAACAGCTTGTATTATACCTAAGCTGTTCCATCTACCATTATGCTACTCCTACTATATTACGATATTTTTAGAACTTACAAAATTTTTATGACCTGGACTCGCGTCGCGGTAAGTTGAATTCTCCCGTAATTTCCTACGAATGTCTCCTTTTGTCCATTGCCTCCGAGTTCACGGCTCATCTCTAAATGAAGTAGAATTAGCCACAAGAAAAATACGGCTCACAAAGTCAAATCAAGATTCTATACCTACCACTGCTTTTTGTTCTTTACTGCTAAAATCAAAGTTTTTAGCTAAACTTTTGAAGTTGTTGAGTATTTCTGTATGTTTGGCCATATCTGTTGCTAAGATACACCTGAAAGGAAAGAATTCAGAAACCTGGTATTTTGTTAGATATAGTCGGTTCTGAAACTGAGTGGCTCAGAGTTTGTGCCAACTCTAAAGCGGGTGATCCAATGTTGTGATTTTGGTCGGCGGTGAGGTTGCGGCAATCACCTCCGGCTGACCGCCGGCAAAGGAGCAGTAACACCACCGCAGTCAATCAGATGTTGCGGCATTATCGCCGGCAGGATTGTGGCAGAAATCCCCACCGGCTATGTAAATCCTTGCCGACGGTGGGTTGCGGTGATATCAAACGTGTTTGATTCTGTCGCAGACCATTAGCTGAACAAGCCGGTTGTGATTTTGATCCAGAAATGCCAAGACCCGTAACACCAGGTGTCCAGACACCAGAGCTGTATTTTTAGCCATACCTGGCTGTTCTGTTTATTGCCCTCCCACCATCTGTTGGATGGTGATATGGGAAACAAAGTACTATAAATAGGTAATCAGCAGCGGGGGTGAATAGGTAATTGGAAAAGCCCACTAGTGTATCTGGCCCTCAAGCCCACGAGAAAAATGGCTCATAAAATCATTATTTTCTGCTCGATTTGAAAAATTCGAACACATATTTGATATACCATCAAATTTAACATCCGCTGGTGACACTCACAAACACTGCACACATCTTTGTGTTGGATTTTCTTACTTTAGTCAGAGGCATTAATTTGCCTGGATTACGTAACTTCCTCCTTATCTGTACCCCGATAGAATGCGAAATATCGGGGTATATTAGGTCTGCTGCTCAATGGTGATGTAAATGTAATG
>NMRB01000303.1:334758-388091 GCA_002633025.1 Notospermus geniculatus | reverse complement strand
AGGCCTTAGACAATATTCAATAGTTTGCAGCAAGCTGCAACTCTTCTTGCTAAGGCCTACTACGTCAAGCTCTCCAGTAGTAGTGGTCATTCACCTCAAAGCTTTGTCAGACATCAAAAGCAAGCCGCGTGCCACTTGTATTTATGACCTCTGACTCATGGAACTTGCTGCAAGATTGATAAGACAACTAGTAGCTCAACATACAGTGAATCACTACCAACCTAAGGTGAGACAGACTTCAGTGTTGACGATGTATGCGCAGACCAATGCGCAATTTACCGGTCTGAAGCAAGCATGGTCGGCAGACTTGGCGCGCTATGTTCATCGTCTGGGGGTTTGGTTGGGTTGGGGATTTGCGATGTGTATGGAAAGGTAGTGATCGATTTGTTGGGCAATATTTCTGCTACTGGCAAGGAAAACAAAAGACAGGCTTAAAAATAATGATGGAATAAGGCACTTTTTCAAACGTATTTTATTTCAATACACATCGTATTTTGGAGACGCCAGTCGGCGTATTGTTTCCTTGCAAATCGTAATGCGTAAAAACACGGTTTTGAGCGTAGAAAATACGCCGAAATACGCTGGGTAGGCAGGTATGGGAAAAGGACAAAATCATACCCACATCATCCCATCTTCGATAATCGAAGGGTGATCTGCTCACCACTACGTTACATCGCATATCACCCTTCGAGAAATAGACCGGTCCACGGCGTATCCGCTGCCTCTCGAAAAGGAGGCCAATCAGAACCGGTGTTGTAAAATGTGAATCATGGTACAAATAGTGGTAGCCGAAGACCCGATATAAAGTGCAATATGATTGGTTGACCGGTAAACTTGGCATCGTGCCAAGATACGCCGTGGACTGGTCTATTTCTCGAAGGGTGATGTGCGATGTAACGCAGTGGTGAGCAGATCGCCCTTCGATTATCGAAGATGCATCATCCTGACGTAATCAGTAGTAGCATAAAGGAATCAAACATAAAGGTTAAACTTACAAATTAAGCATTTTATTGTGGACAGTATCCCTTTAAACCTCAACAGATTTGCATTCTGACTCTTCCATGTGATAGGCAATACCCTACTGCATGTTTAGTGCAAATTTTCTTGAATTCCGACCAGTTGATCTTATGATACAAAAGGACTGAATTAATGAGAACCCCACGAACGATGAGAGTGCAGGGTCATCCTGTATATATTTGAAAAACGTACATTTGCACATGGAACACTATGTGCTGAAAATAGCTCTGTGTTATCCTCAGAAATGAAATTCAAGGCATCAAGTTGACAGATTCATGTACCCCACTACCATAAAAAAGTTGAAGCTCGTGCCTATTACGTCAAGCCAAAATTCAGGCAGTGAGAGACATCTGGTGGCAACACATGAAGAGTATCCCTCAGTTTCTTCATCGTTCGCAGTTAAACCTTTATGCTTGATTCCTTTAGCATGGTACAAGGCACCAAGTGTTAACCCTTTCGCTGCCCCCCCAGAAAATGCACTAAAATGCCCCATTTCGCGACTTTGCACCCCTCCCATTCCGAAACGGATCCGAGCACACACTCGAACGACCCCCAGAAGCTGTAGAAAAACTGTTAGACTTTAGTTCACAGAAAATCCGTCAGATGGCAGCACCAGTACAGACGTGGTTTTGCCTTGAAAAATTCTGTGTTCCCGGTACTACCGGGTACAGGCATTTCACCACCATTTTATTATACCCGGTACCACCGGGTACAGGCATGGAAAGGGTTAAGCCCCCAATCAGTTCGTGCACGGTGACGTAGGGAGTGCTAAGAACCCCTATTACTTCAGGATGTACCAACCTACACCATCCTATTTCCGTAAACGCGGCTAAAAAACTCTGTCATTACATTTCTCACATCCCATGATCTGATTCAGTTAGTCACATCTTCCACGGTGACATTTCCACCAACTCGCCACCGATATCAGACAATCTGCCGGTGACGAAGTGATCCATACTGAGATGATAGCCTTCCGTCAGGCACAACAAGATTGAGTAACTCACAAATTGCTACAAATTCGTTTCTACGTATCTATTATCTAACCAGATGCCACATATCCTACGGGAATTGGTGATTTTTTTCCAATGACGACTCGTGTCCTTATAGTAAGTCTGTTACTACAGTACAGGTTACAATTGACATCCCTACGGCTTCGCGTAAGTTACGCGTAACTCACGGCTTTGGTTTCGCGTAACTCACTGTGTAACTCGCCAAAATCACGTAACTCGCCTCGTAAATCACTGCGTAGTGAGCGAAATTCCCGTAATTCACCACGTAACTCACCTCGTAAGTTACGCGTAACATAGCTCGTCAGTTGTTGCGTAAGTTACGCGTAACTTACGCGAATTTAGGGATGTCAATTTTGACCTGTACTGTACATGATACCTTATGTGCTTGATGACTTTTAAAGAGAAACTGAAGACGTCACGACACCCAAAAGTATAGCTACGGTTACACCTGTTGAAAACACCTGTGTTTTTCCAGACCCGTGTCAAACCCGTTACCAAAAGCCCGGCGAGAGGTCACACTACTACATTTTAGTTAAGTAGCCCAGCGACAGTTGCGCTGCATGCACTGACTCTTCGGTCATTTCTGTATTGGCACATTGTTGGAGGTGCAAAAACGACGTCACTTAATGGCTCTGCCATGCTAATGTACACAGACATGCCAGACAGTGCTGAAAATACGGGTCATGCCCCTTGTGAACCAATAGAGGCCTTGCAAATGACGTCACAAGCCGCCATGCTGGGGGGCACATGCTGCAGAGGTGCAGCGAAATGAGCTGTGCATGCCCCAATGACGTTACATCAAACAATGGCGTGGCGCACTTCACGCAGATCACGTCACACCTCTGCGCCCTGTCAAGCCCTGTGCCCCACAGCATGGCCGCCAGGATGACGTCATTGCAAGGCCTCTATACCAAACATCACCAAAGAGTAGATCAACATATTCTCCATTCTCAACCAAGAAAACACACCAAGATTCCGTCTAATTCGATATTTTTCATTTTCACTAACGTCAAGTTTGTCTAACACGCTTGTTATTAATCAAGCTTCTGGTTTCACAACATTAAAATCGATGGAACCGTCAATCACGGTAATCGTCTTAACGACATCAAAATCTAATTAAATTTTTGATCAATATATTAAAGTTGACATGTGGTTCGATACTTTCAAGTAAGATTAATGAATAAAACTTTGGGAGTGCTTGAAAACTGAAGAGATTCTACAGTACCGAGATTCGAACCCACGCCTCCACATAAGGCAACACCGCCAGCATTGAGGGAAAGCGTGCACACCACTGTGCCAAATCCCCATCTTCAAAAAAGATGGTTCAATAGCCAGCATTGTGCATGGGATCCCTCAATACCCTGGGAAAGCGTGGACCCGTGGAGANGAAACAGGTCTACCTTATTTCGTGACGTGAAGTAAATCAAAAGCATGTAGGCCTACAGGACGTTTCTTTGCGACCGAGGTAGAAAATATTAAGGAACTTCTACCTTCTTACCTATAACGTAGCCAAATAGATGAAGGCGCCCAGTCGGAAGGAGTCTGACTTGGGTTAATATCGTACATTAATTTTACTTTTCGAATTGGCTTGGCCTTTTTATGATATACTCACGCAGAAATTTTTTTTACAGGAATACCGCGCTAGGGGTTTCGTCATTTGCAGCACGCGTGTCTGGGGCCATAACACCGTTTTCAACGCTTTTGGTACGTTAATTTCATTTCATCACCTCCAAGATGCAGATGTTGGCCTGCGACTGCGACTGGTCCCAAACAAGAGATCAATGATAGAGAATAGGAACATTATCACTTTTGGCTGAAATCATCATAAAAGCTTTTTGTCTTTCAAGATGCGGATGATATACTGGCTTCCCGGCCTTATCTTTGGTATATTCAGCATCACTGTCGGCATTCTGACGCTCCTTCTTCCCGAATCTGTCAACCGACCATTGCCGGAAACAGCCGAAGAAATTGAAGCTTGGCACAGAGAACAACGATGTTGTCCGTGTATGAAGAAAAGGGACGCTGGGGACCCGGAAGAGACGGACGAAGAAACCGTGCACTTTTCTGTTGCATGATCATAGGGTGTAACNACATGTTGAGGCATACGACAAGGGTGATTATTAGGGTGTGCTTTAAGAGCTTCTGAAGAGTGACATGCCAGAATTCTTACACTTCCCTTTAGATTGCGTGAGGCCTTCTTCACTGCCAATTGTATTAGCTTATGTTTATTCTCCTCATAATCAGGAAACAAGTCCCTGTGAGCATTTTGAACAATATCCCTTGCAATTTTTGGCATACTCTGCAATCTGGCAACTAAATCCTCAAGTGCAAAATATTTTGCTAAATGATAAACAGGTTCTGTTGCATTAGCTGGGGGCAACTTCCCATGTCGTAAATACTCTAGAATATGGTCAAAGTATTTCCCATTGACATCCAAGAAGTAATGGCCGTGTTCGTCCACATCTATTTCATGTCTGCCACTAAACATGGCTGCCAACATGCTGTCGGGTTGTTGGCATAAGGTAGAGCGCCTTGTCATGTAGCGCACACCTCCAACATTTAAAGGGACAATATTTGGAATCTGAAATGAACAAAAAAATGAAAGGCAAGAAAGATTAACTGAATTCATGCAGCATTCAAAACTAAGCCCTCTACCCGGTCCCAGGCCAGGGTCATCATCATTTTAGGCCTACCCGACAGAGAGCAATTACCATCCATGATTACCTGGGAGCAATTAAAAAATTAGGCCTACCACCACTGGCACCCGTAGTATAGCAGGCCTATTAGCTGTATCAGTGCAGACTTTCTCTTTTTGGCTGTACAATCCATCGTAGTTGTGGTATGAACATGATGAAGTAGGGCCTAGGTGGTTAATCCGAACAACTGTCTCAAATACACAACACTGATCATAAAACTCAACTGACATGAGTTGGTGTTCGACCAATCCTGCCCACACACTTACTTCTGACGATTTCCGTCCCGAGAATGAACAGTTTGTCATAAAATCATGTTCTTTATGATCTAGAGTATGAGATGTTTCATTTACACTGCTATTGGTGCAGATCATTTCAGCAGGGAGGGAAGAAATATGAAATTTAGAAGGCTTTCCTGGCAAGAGTTGTTGACATATTTAGTATATCAGTCACTTCATAGGGGGCGCTGCTGCTGTAGTCTGACCTAACGACCTTGACCCCATCGCTGGGCAACGGTGTAATCACTGGACATGTTGGAAGCCAGTCAGAAATTTTGTTCGCCGCATTTTGTTTATTTTATTGCATAATCAAGTCGTCTAATCGTCTAATTGTTGTCCAAGTACATTGATAAGTAGTGTAAGTATTGATGAAACAGATTTTGTGTGGCCTTATTAGGGGATAAAAGTGAAAATGAATCATAACCGAAATGGCCCAAATGCCAATGCATGGCAATGTCAATGATGGCAATAGCCTAGCCCTATAGATCGATCCCGTCAGTTGGGACCTTGTTTACATAAATGAAACATGCATCACATTTTCAATCACCGAGAATGAAATACTAACAGGCGATATACTATCAAAGCTGCACATCAGAAGAAAGAGGATTGCTCAGAGATTCTCCTCAATCACATTTTGATACAAAACACATTTCAGAACTTAGTGATATCGTGCGGAGAAAGTCCCGAATGGGTTTAAAAGTTTCCCATTTTCAACTTTATTGCTCCATAAAACCACGAAGTGTAAAACTTTCTTCCAGAAACGATATTCACATGAAAACCCCTGGCAGTCCGAACTTATTTTGGTACAGACATTAAAAATCTAAGAGGCGATAGTGAAGAAATTAATGATTTTCATGTCAAATTTTGGCAGATTTTCGTCGATTTCAAGTCCGCACATGGTCCTCTGGCAGCATGACGTGACGGCGTTCACAACACTGCGCGCCATGTGACTTCCAATCCCATGACGTCATGCATGCCGTTTTGTCAAATGCAAACATTGGGCCCTCAAGTCAACAATAAGAAAACATTTTATTTCACATACAAATCATGTAAAAGTCTTATTTATTTCCATTTGGCCCAATTGATGGGATCGATCTATAGGCCTATGCCAATATGAATGCAATCAAAAATAGATGATGCAATGGATGATGGCAATAGAGAGGAGTCGGCAAGAGTGCCAAGACCATGTAGGCCTAGGCCCTATAGGCCTAATGTTATTGTTTGAACCTTTAATTCCTCCAAGTTTGAATTTTTGATGATGATCATCAATCATGTTGTAGCCGTAGGCCTACTCTCCATTCCAAATCCCCTTGGCGCGAGGTTTATCAACGATAGCTCCGCAACGGCTGGGCCGATTTTGATGAAACATACGTCAGTTGACTTATCTTTCTTAGCGGTACAGCCATCATCGCAGTCAATTTCCCGAAAAACGTGACAGAAAAAAGTTGTTTCACAAATCACCGTTTGTGCTGACGGCCGAAATGGCGGCCATTTTGAAATGACGCAATGCATCGCGCACGTGTAAACTGCACTGAACAGCATCGCGAAATGAAATGGGTTTTGAGAAAGAGATCCGTTATGCAGGCCTTACGCAAAAAATGAAGATAGCAGAAAGATACCGGCAAGAAAGACAAGTTTATTGATGTATGGTATGTTGAATTTGGCCCAGCCGTTGAGGAGATNATGCTGATGGATTCTATCCTTTTAAATTAGGCCTAGGTGTACTTTGCATAGAACTCAAATTGTTTTCACAAGGGAATATGCAAATTCATATCCGCAGACCTTCAGGTGAAAGTTTTGGCTGAGAAAATCACTTCGGGTTATCAATATCTTGAATTTAGATCACTGATTGAGAAGCTTGATAGAGAAAATCAAGAAATCTGCACAAACCTGGAGAACACCGATAGTAACCAGAATAAGAAGAAAGATGACAAGATCACCATCAAGCTTGAAGATCTGGTGGATAAACATGATCAGTCGGAGGATGAGATCCAGATGGAGAGAGAGAAGATTCAGGAACTTGATGATCAGGTAGGACTCGGGACCAACAACACTCATCTCACCTCGACTGGTTCTGATCTTCCTCTGCTTGTAGACCAAGCAGCCTGTTGCGCCAAACTCTGGACTTCTCTTTTCAATTTCAGATTCGTCAGATGGAACGTGAAATCTCAAAACAGCACAAGCAAATGGGTGGTGTTCATCAAAGTCATGCAGGCCAGATTGCCACTCAGAAGCAGATCAGGGTGCTTGAGAACAGACTGGATAAGGTATGATCATAGGTGGACAGTGGCTTCTATTTGTCATGATGACAGTCTACTTTTCTACATTCAAATGGCATGGACTCAGTTCAATTTCTGTATGAATAGTGAAGCAAAAGTATGCCTTTATCAAGTAGGTCCAACTGCTTGAATTCTATGCTCAGACTAATGAAGACTTTTGCAAAATCTAGGCAATGGTGAATTTCAACAAGCAGCTCACATCCAACCAAGATCTGAGGAAAGAAATTGATCATTTGAGACAAGAAAGAAGACGGTTTGATACGATCCACAAGAAGTTGTCAAAGGAGTTGGAAGACTGTAAGAAGGAGATGGCAGAGGTCATTGACCAAGCGACTTCTGCTTATGAACAGAGGTGAGTCTGCTCTGAGAAATTGGATTTCATAGTAAGCCCTGGATTCTCAGAGTTCTTTCAGCCACTGCTCAAAACTTGATTGGAATTTGTGCAAAGTTTCCAGGCTGTCAATAAAGTTGTGTTGTTTTCCGGCTGGTTTATCATCAAATCGGTTGATTGTTGATTTCAGGGATGAATACCAGAATAAGATGGTCCAGATGCAGGAAC
This sequence comes from Notospermus geniculatus, assembly GCA_002633025.1. Lineage (NCBI taxonomy): Eukaryota > Metazoa > Nemertea > Pilidiophora > Heteronemertea > Lineidae > Notospermus > Notospermus geniculatus. The sequence continues at coordinate 380,255 of NMRB01000303.1, read as the reverse complement.
GGAACCAGAAGGACCAGGCCCAGCATGATTCAGAGATGAAGGAGTTAGAACGGGTCATCACCCACGATAACAAACTCAAGGAGTTCATGAATATCAAGTCTCAAGACAGAGTAGAGTACAAGAATGAGGAAGCTGCCAAGAAAAAACGCCGCGGTAAGTTTAGAATAACTTGGGAGTGTGTCTAAGGGAGTGAGTTGTGGTATGTTGAGTGCCAAGTGATAATCACTAAGCAAAAGAGGGGAAGTCTTGTCTGGTCTCTCCAACTGAAAAGTGCCTGAGGAAGACCCCAGTTGGGGTCGAAAATTTGCAAGATTCTGGAAGTTGACTTCTTGATATTTATCATTTTGTGTGTCAGTTTTTGTGCTTTCTTGTTCTTTGGACAAAAGAGGGGAAGCAGGCACATCTGCTGTAAGACTAGGAGACTTCAACTCAGGAGATTTTTACTACATGTAGTTGCTCAATTGGAGCATGGCTGTAGGTATGTTTTCAGTCCTCTTAGTCTTGGTGTAGAAGATTCCACAAACCATTTGCTGGCAAATTCAATTTAAATGTTTTATTTCTCTGTAGGATGTGACGGAGAAAAAGCTATTGATCAAGATCGTGAACTGATCAATGATTATGAAATCGCCTTCAAACGCATCAAAGAGATCACGGAAGAAGATGACCTTAGCGTCATTGTTAGCGAATTCATCCAAAAAGAAGACAAAAACTTTGCTTTATTCAACTATGTTAATGAGCTGAGTAATGATGCGGAACTGCTGCAGGAGCAGTGCGATGAGATTCGTCTTGATATGAAGCAGTTCAAGGAAGAAGATGTGCGATTGGAAGGCGAGAGAAAGGCCAAGTTAAAGGAACTCGAGGTATGTGATCGAGTGGAATATCTCTATTAACCCTTTCACTGCCAGTTCCACTGGTAGTTTCATTAAGTCTTGCAGGCAGAGGTGTCTGCATAGGGAGGGACTTCAGTACCGGTATTTAAAACCAGTGATATAGGCCTAATGGGGTGATTACATAAGGTAATGGTCTGTATGAAGATATCACACCTCTATTCACAATGCTTACCAACACCAATCAGTTTTTGTCAGGATCATGAAATTAAAGCAGTTTTGCAACATTTCCAGGTCCAGTTGGACATTGTGTCAAAGGAAGCCGATTCTGATGAAGAGAGACTCAAGGAAATCAACAAAACCATCGACCAACTCAAAGTCGGCGTCGAATCTTTGTTTGAGAAGATCAACTGTGATCGTAAACCTATTGATGAGTTATTAGGTGGCGGTCAAGGAATACGCGAGAATAACATGATGATCTATCTCGGTCTCATAGAACAGCGGACGAATGAGCTTCTTGCTATACAGCATTATACACTGACCAGGGTGAGTACTGTCAGTTCCCTTCAGAATGGGGTTGTAGCCATTTTTAAATCAACAAAACCATCGACCAACTCAAAGTGGGCGTCGAATCTTTGTTTGAGAAGATCAACTGTGATCGTAAACCTATTGATGAGTTGTTAGGTGGTGGTCAAGGAATACGTGAGAATAACATGATGATCTATCTTGGTCTCATAGAACAGCGGACGAATGAGCTTCTTGCTATACAGCATTATACACTGACCAGGGTGAGTACTGTCAGTTCCCTTCAGAATGGGGTTGTAGCCATTTTGTTTCTATCATCGGGGTGGCGCTGCCACCGTATCCACTTTTCCACGTTGTACGGAACGTCAACGTTACACTGCCGTGACGTTGTGGCTTCATGCTCGCTCCTCGTATTGCCACGGAGATGACGTCCTGAAGACAATGAAAAGGCCTGATACGGTCGCAGCGACATCTTTCTGTGGAGAAGTGAGTGGCGATGCCCTCATTGGTCTGGCTCACTGACACAGTTCACTACTCTTGGTGCGACTGTCAAGTGTGTAACATCGGTATAATGATTTGTTTTACAGGCGTATGAGAGAGGAGAAGAGGATACTGAACAGCCTCCAAAGGGAGCATTACTGGGAATCACAGATACCGCTGGACATTCCACTCAGCTTACTATCCTGCCTCCTACTACAGCGTGAGTACTTCACTGAATGCTCTCAGTGAGAAAGTGGCACCTCTTGTACTTTCTTGCTGGCATTTGCTCCAGCTGTGTAAAATTCACCCAATGTTGTTGATGGAATGAATAATGCCATATTTGGTGGTCAACTCGCGATAATGGTGCAATATTTTTCAAGCTCAAGTGAGATGGTAATCAGGCTTACCATTATTTTTCCAGTGATGATATCGGAGAAGACTACAGTTCTGATGAGGATGAACGACCGTTAACGAGAAATGAGATTAAAGTGAAGGTGATGAAGGGTATTGGAAAGAAGGAGAAGTACCATTACAGGATGGGACCCAGCACGCCAGGGAAGTCCAACAGAGAGAAGGGCAGGAAGAAGTAAAAAGGAACTCCACACAGACTCAAAAAAGATTTGAAATTTGAAGAATACTCACTCATTCCTTGAATTGCTATGCTGGAGTATGAAGACAATGATGGAACCAAGTAATATATACATGTGTATATTAGGTCTTTTTATTCCCTTAAATCTCATCACAAATGTCTACACTTCTCAGATTGAACCTAGCGAGAGGTTAGGTCATGTTGGTGTTGTTTTTTTAGTCCGTCCGTCTGTCCAGATGAATTGCCTGACTGCAGACCACAAATATCTGTTTGCTTATACAGGTATCTCTCTAAAGTTTAGTGCCAGGGTGAGCAAAAATTCAACTCCACTTTGTTCAGTGAATCTAGCCATTTTAAAACATAACTTGCCATTTACTGTAAATGTTTTTGTATCAGTTTTTGACCCTGTTGAAAATGTGGTGTTGATTGTTGACTGTACATGTACAATGAAGGCCTGTCTTATTGAGGTCAGCGGATTTGACATAATACTACTAAGCAAGTTTGCATTTGCTTGCTCAAGAGTTATGCACCACTACCTACCTGTATTTAATGTTCATTGCTTGAGTGGCATTTTAGGAGCTCTTCTCAAGAATCTCAAAAAAAGTGCTCATGAATTTTTCGATGGTTTACAATCCTCAGCTACAGAGAGATGGTACCGGGTACATATACCTTCCCAAAATCTCCATTATTTCGACGATGTAATGTACATGTATCTCCACTATACCTCTGAATGAAAGTGCCAAAACTCAAAGGGTAAAATACTCTCATACTACCTTACGTTTTCTGTGATAACTTATATGAGATATTCAAGTTGATATTCAACTTGATATTCAAGTTGATGGGAAAAAAAGTGCAATACATGTACACTGCTGTGCTGAGGTTTCTCTTGGGAAGGTTAAGGTACAATTTCTGGGGTGTGTTAGTGTCTGCCTTATTAAATTGGTTTTTCATTCAAACTTTTTCTCTCATTTCAAACTGCTGAAAGGGCTTGAAATATGAAGACCCCTTTGAAGTGCCTTTTGCCAGTTGTTCTTTAACTCTTGTTGTTGTAAAGTGCCATATTGATTTGCTCATCATTATTTTGTACCCTCTTTACAGTTTTATCTCAATTTGAACTTGACTTAATCACATTCCAAATGGATGATGGAAGTTACTACATGCAATAAAATGTCATAATATCTCAATCTGTTATCCATGTGTTGTAATGCAAATGGAACTATTTATTTTGCCAGGGTGTCAAAGATACTTGTGAGGCAGTCTAGGAAAACCTGTCGGATGTCGTGTTTGAGGAAAGTGTTAATGGCCTTGATGAACCAGCACATTTCAATAGCTGAAATGCACTACGTAACAGGTAAACAGTAGCAGATCAATCTACAGCCCATGTTGATCATTCAGCGACTTCCGACGGGTTTTCCTAGACCGGCCACACACTTTGTTTTGGATCTCCTCAGTTAAGTTTAAAACTTTGTCGATAATTGCAATACCGTATGTGCTTTTCATTCTCATTGCTTCTTTGTTATTGGGAATAAACTCAAACTATCACCACATGTTGTCCTTTCCAATGATTTTTCAACTTGTTAGACCCTTTCGATCGATGTATTAAAGCCCCACTGTAGGCCTATTGAATTTTACGAAATTTTCAAAATGTTCGGAGAGAGCACATAGAGGTCTCATAGCTTGTGAAGGTCCCCAAAATGCTTGTCTGGTGTACTTCAGAGAATCAAGGCATAGGTTTCACCACACATTGAACAAAAACTGCAGGGAGAGCCCTAATGTATTCAGATGCAGTGCAGTGCATTTTACACTACGCTGACGTCGTGCACTGACGTCAAGAATCACGGCGATGATTTGCGTTTTTCGAATTCAATACAGTGGGACTGTCGTATCCAGCGATAGTTCCAATCCCAGCCTGCACGTCCTGAAGGCTCCTTATGAAGTGACAATACCATGAATTTAAACAGGCTACTTTTCATATCAACTGTTCAAGAAGAAAACCAAGAGGAACTTAACAAATCACAACAATTTATTCCATTTTACTATCCATGTACATTCTATACATAATGTACAGTCTTTCAAATAAGTAAATGGACAGCGTGTTTTTCAAATATCTCCGAGATAAAACAAGATAATTGGATGCGGTTTTCAACATAGTGTGGTATACTTACCTGGTCATATATCTCATGTATTTGGGTCAACCTAATTTTAACCCTTTGTTATGTAACACGCAATTTAAAAAAGGTCCAAAAGTCAACTTTTTGATTTCAAGTTTTTTTCAGCAGAATTCACAGTGTTGTGATGAGGTGATTGATAATGAGAGTTTTTGCGAAAAAAAATATTGAAAATGTTTTTCTAGTCATTTGGTAACATTCATTCCCTGGTGATAATTTATGCAATTTTTGAATGCTTTTTTCACTTAAATGTCATGATATTCAGCCTCTTTATTACAGCCTCCAGATTTCACATCATATTTTCAGCTGATTCGGTAATGGAAACACATGGAAAATTTCGTAGCCATCTTGTTATCATGTCTGGCAGCGAATAACAGCAAAAAAATAATCAATATCTCAAAATATCAAAAATGCCAGATTTTGATATTTTGAGATATCACGAAAAAGACAACAGATTTCACCGATTTTTTTGGCAAAGAGTCTTTAATATCAATCACCTGATCACATCAGTGCCAAATCTGTTGAAAAAAATTAGAAATAAAAAAGTTGATTTATGGACCTTTTTTAAATTGCCTGTTACATAACAAAGGGTTAAAATTAGGTTGACCCAAATACATGAGGTATATGACCAAGTAAGTATACCACACTATGTTGAAAACCGCATCAAATTAGCTTGTTTTATCTCGGAGATATTTGAAAATCACGCTGTCCATTTACTTATTTGAAAGACTGTACATGTACATACAAGTACTGGTCCATATGCAATGCATGTGCATAAGTAGGCCTACTATTTCTTACAAAATACAGGCGTGGCATGATATATTTGTATAAATACACTCAACAACAAGAAAGATACCATCACAAAGTTCCTGCCCGTCAGACCTATGGGAGCGTGGGCCCATCTCCCATTGTTGAATCTCTCAACAGAATCAGACATGTAATATCTAAGTACAATGTGAGTGAGCAAATTTCGGTCCCAGCATTTCAGTTGAATGCATCGAGTAGCGGCCCATCAACTTCCTCCTGGAAAAAAGAAGGTAGTCTCAATGAGTACGAAGTATCTACAAAGGCAGACAAACCTCAGACACGAGTTGATGCAGTGGAACCATCCAGACCTCCCACCAATGAGGTCAGGGTTCAAACCCAGGTGATGCCAATGGCTCGTTGTGTTAGACAGATCTCTTCTCATTGCAACATGCGGGGGGCTGGTTTCCTCCTCCATGTACTGACAAGACAGTACATGAACTTATACCTACAATTTGTTCCTTGAGGGCAGCCATTGTAACTTCACTGTAGAACTTCTCCTCAGCCAAATATACGTCCCCAGTGGCACCAACTTTACGATAAGTCGCCTCCAAACTGTTGACAACCAAATCACTGACTTTCTTGCCTGTCGTATCCTCTAGGGCTGTCAAATATGGCGTCGCATTGCCAACACCATTGATGAGTTTGTGTTGCTGAAACGTCAAATTTAGGACATGATTAGTCCAAACATTTTGACATTTTTGGCATGCATGATGCCATTCTGTTCGTTTACTTCAGTACATGTATTTTACTTACAGGCAATGGCTGAATGGGAAATTCCTCCTCCTTGGCAAACTGTTTGTCCAGGAGCTTCACCACAAGTCCAGCAGTGGGCTGAAAACAAAATCACAGAAGGGATCATTTTCATGACAATGACTCGCATTTTTCAAATCTTTGGCACAAAATCGAAGTAGAAACTTGAGCGGTTGTGAAAATTCAGCTATTCTTACATGGACTGTGGTTTGATCCCAATCATACTTGTAGATGACTTCTTCTACACCCTTTTCAAGGAACTGTTCTTTGAGATTTGGTGGCATTCTGCCCTTGAAGAGTGGTAGAATGTGGACACCTGAATATGTCGCCTCCCTGTGGAATCAAGCAAACCTTGGTAAAGAAGGGTAAATGACACATCCCTAAATCTTTACCATATGGAGTGTAGATGACAGAAACTGTAGAATCTTTGTCTTTGTGGTAGCCTTAGCTCAACCTATTCTGTCTACTCGCCATCCTCCTACAGATACTCACCAATTATACATCGGCACAACAGTCCAAAACCAATCAGAATCACCAGCCAAATCAAATGGTTGTCCGCTGACGCCAGTCAGATTTCCCGCTTGGTTGTGAGATGGGTTGGGTGTGTATTTGACCTTCATCGTGTAAACTTGGATGTAGAGGAAACTGTTCTTTCTGTAGACAGGATTCATGGTCTGAAGGGGAAGGACACACAATGAGTAACGGGAGAACATTTAGAGTGTATTGAACCCAATATCTGAGCAATGTCGATGTACTTACCACAGGTCCATCCACCCAAACTGGTGCCTTTTGTGGACTATCAAAGTCGACTTTATTGGTGAGGAATCTAAATGCCTCACCATCTGGAGTTGTTGACTTTCGCGGTGGAGCATTCTTTATCTCCTTCACGTAACATTGGGTGTAGATATCAACTGTATAAAGAAATAGTTTATGTAGCTAGACTTTGAGTAAAGGGGCAGAAGAAGAGGGAACCTGTGCCTGCCTGCAATTTGTCCATACATGTAACGAACTACAATATGTATGAATTCCAAAAGCAATGCACTCTAGCTGTGGGTGTTAAGGTCAAACTTTCTCCTCGAATATTTCAGAGTTTGACAGCCAAAGGGGCTTCTGAATCTGAGAAAGTAGGGTTTTATTACAGAAGCCTAAGAACATATCACTTACCGCCATCCAAACCAAACGCCTTCTCAACAGACACCATCATACCCTTGCTCTGACGATACTTGACAGTGATCGCCAGGTCCATGTGATTGGCTGGCTTCTGTGGAGGCAGATACTTCATGTTGTCAAGACGCTTGGGAATGAACTGGACACAATTCTGATGGGTCGTTCCTGAAACACACCATGAAGAGTCTTGTAATGATTCATACAGGAGCAGGGAAATTTGCCATGCTGATCAAGAAGGGTGCAATCTTGCCCCTCTTCTGAATCCCCTACCCATTCCAATCTAAGCTTTCGCCAACTCTATCCTTTGAGTCAGAGGCTGTTCTTTCCCACATAACAGATTCTAGGCCCAGCAGTAAAACCTACCGGAGTCATCGCGATCAGCATGCTTGACCTGTTTCACCAGCTCTAGATAATCCAGTGGATATTGTGGATCATTCAAGTAACTGTCAAATATTCCCCATTCAGTCTCGGTGGGGCTTGCGTCCTCCGTGTGGTAATAGCATGTTCTGTATTCCGGAGCTTGTATGTGCCTCTGGAAATGACAGGAAAATCGTTTGGAGAACTATACATGTACATGTACGAGTGAACAAGCAACTAGTACACTCGGTCCATTTTGGCTGTCTTTCTGTTGCGATTCAATGTAGACTCACCAAAGCATGAGGGAGAACCCTGATGAGGACTGATGCACAGGGAATGTTGGGGTTGTCTTGAAGATCACCAGGAAGAAGTCCAGCTATTCCCTGTGGAAGCTGAGGCATAGCACTGTGTAGACGCAACTGATAACCACCCGTCTTTATTTTGCCCTGGAAACAAACTGAATGTGTAAAATTCCACGTCTAAGTGAGGGTAAATCATGACCACAATGCCAAACCACTCCTCACAGTATTACATGTAACAGTTTAGGCCAATGACAGTTTAACACCTTGTATGCCAACGTCATTTTTTGGGTTTTCCCCCAGCGTGCCAACGATTTCAGCGATTTTCACCATCCTTCACCATGCTGCATTACATTTACATGTACACGGATCACCTTTTGCTATATACCAAATGAAAGAAGAGAAGACAAGCTTTCCATTGATACCACTTATTCTATGTTCAGTAAAAGGTAGGGACGTGAAAACAAATCGAGAAGTACATGAATTTTACTGTTTTTTGCGGAAACTACGCAAAAAGTGGAGAAAAACGCATCTTCCTGCGTACCATAACAGTAACATACGTAGCTACCACGTGCACTCGCTGATCTGTAGCACGCCAACCTGTGGTGACTCAAACGAACTACTTGGTACCCGGAAGCACAATGACGCCACCTATCGTTTGGTGAAAGAAACTAGGTTTGACGAAAATTCTCGTCTTCGGCATACACCGGTTGGCAGCGTTTGACGAAAATTCTCGTCTTCGGCATACAACGTGTTAACATACCTCTGGGTTACAAAGACCAAAGAGACAGCTGCCGATCACAACAAGATCTTGATCATTGTTCTGTACAGTGTAGACCCTGAACAGAACAAGCGCATTAGGATCCAAATCCTTTTTCATTTCGTTTATGCACAGTCTAAACTTGAAACGTGGGCATCTCGGGTCGTTTGGTATCTCGGGGTAGGCGAGAACATCCTGCACACTCGCCACTTCACCAGTCCGAAGCACACGACCTGTCACCTGGAAAGAACATCAACATGACTGAAAGGTAACTACATGTAATTGGATCCTCTCTCCTTCATGATTTTAAGTCAGACTGGGTCGGTAACTTGATCCTTTCAGAGCAGTGAGAATAGAAAGTAACCACTTGACTGGGAATTGAACCCATGGCCTCTCGGTAAAAAGTCAATTTATCCACTGTGCCATCATGATTCCTGAATCCCCTCCATCAATCTACACAACAGACAGAAGCGAATGGATCTCTGATCTTGGCTTACCTTTATAATACTGGCCAAATCCGGTACAAACCGCACCATATCCACATAGAGATCAAAAGGACTGTTGAGTTCCATGGGTTCAGGATCATCTTTTGCTGCCTGTGTTTTGTGGGGTACCCAGGCCCGATCGTCCGGTGTGGGGTCTCTCTCTCTGAAATATTGAATTCTGAGGTGAGAATCAATGGTATCACAGGTGACATACGCCTGACAAGAGTTACGGAAAACCTCAAAGTGAGTGTTTTCTCGTGCAAGTGCACGAAGTGAGCTGTTTCTGCGCTTACTCTTCAGGGGTTGGTTCTCGTGGTGCAGGCTGCGGCGGTGTTGGTGTGGGAGTCGGAGTTTTCACTGGCGTCTTCGGTGCAGCGACCGGCGTTGGTGGAGCTGGTTTATCTATTTGTGGGTCATAAATCAGGCAGGATATCTCGGATCCAAGGTTGATGATACCTGAAATAGAAATAATTTTCAAGGAACACTTCTTTAGCAGCACGTACCTCTACCAGGAAGACACCTGTTTACTAAGGACACCAATTTTCCTAATAATCATGACATCTATGTTCTGCACGCCCCTCAATAAAGGAGAGAATAACTCAGTCAAGAAGGTGTCGCAGAGATCAGAAGTTGAAGATCCTTCATTACCTGGAGCAGAGCTTGTAGGTGGACGTGATGGCACCTCTAAAACTGATTCTGGGACATCTCCTACTTCCAGAGGGTACGTCCAGTGTCCCCATGAACCGACCCATATGTGATCTAGTTTGGCTCCAGGTGCTGGGCTGTTCTGTTTGCTCTGCCCATAAGGCGTCGGTCGGCCTTCCTGAGGAGAGGCACCAGCAGCCTGCTGCCGGGGTGTTGCTGTTTGTCGTGGTCGTGGCGTAAGATTTTGACCCGCCCTGCCTTGTGCTGTGGCAGTCCGGCCTGGCGTGCCTTGGGCTGCAGTGTTCCTCCCTGGGGTACCCTGGGCTGTTGCGTTCTGCCCTGGTGTTGCTCTAGGGGTATTCCCAGATCTTCCAGGTGTCTGCTGTCCAGGTTGGTTCTGAGGGCTTTTCTCTTTAGAATAAAGTGGTATCTTTGCCCATCCAAGCGGTGTACGAGACACAGCTGAAACAATTCAGTCAGTAACTAAAAGAACCTGCATTTGTAACTAGAACTGAAGTGAAACCACAAAGGGGGAAGTGTTGCAATCATGTTATACTGACTCATAACAGTCTCCTTTTAAAGCAGGAATGTCATGTATTGGAATACACTATATAAAGGAAACACTTACACAACTTCCTTTCTCCAGAAACCTGCAGATAATCCACTCTGATGACAGCATAAGGATAGCTTTCCACTCTCAGTTTATACTCAGAAGGATCAAGTGCATGGAACTCGATTTTATCAGCAGTAAAATCCAGATTGAAAATCTTGCTTCCACGTGGCGTGGCATCACCATCTTCTGTCAGATGTGGCAACTGGTGAGATATCTTCATATCAAGTTTGTAAGGTCCGAAGTAGACTTTGCACATCAGTTTCAATCTCAGTGGATTGAAATTTTTCATCCAAGTCTCCTACAATGAAGATGGCAAGTTCAGAATCGAGGAATTGGGGAGGGGCGGGGGTTGCTGAAAATATTGATGGTTGGTCTCGTGACTGAAAGGATTATCATCACAACTAATGGTGTACATGCACCAAGATCAAGCTGCCGGAAAGCACTGACAATGTCATGATGTCACATATTAATTGATCTTTTGAAAACTTACATTTTGCCATGCTTTCCTTGGAATGACCAACTTAACGTTGACATCTGTGATGCCTACAGCCATCAACGGACCTTCCACCATCATGGCTGGGGGTACAGGGGTAGGGCTTAGACCAGGTGTAGGCGGTGGGGTCCTAGGAAAGAAAATAACAAAATGCATGAAGGGAGACAAAATGTACAGCACAATGCACAGTATGCAAGTACATGGACGGCTCAGACCATGATTTTGCGGGCAGTGGTTTCCTTCTACATTGTATGTACTTACACTGGTCGCTGCCTGTTTATGTATGGCACTCCAGTTAAGTTCTGTCCCATTTCCACATGGATCCAGGCCCGCTGGATGTCGGCAGTGTAAAGGCAGCAAGGACCATTCAAAAATACCTGAAAAGAACACAGGGGATTAAAGACAGAATTGAACATTTTATAGCACCTTGAAATTGAATGAATGGAAACACCATGATTGCTAACAGCTGTCTTTTCCTGTACTTACATCCTTCATGGTCGTATAATTGTGTGCCTCCATGAACTTGTGGCGTAGCAGCATCAGTAGAGCTAGGCACATGTTCTCCATCGCATGACCCTGCCACAGCTGCATGAAGTTCTGGTCCCAGAGGAACAACACGGCCGGTGTGTCGAGGACACTTACAAATCCCTACAAGAAAGAAAATCAGCCGACTATAATGACAGTGGTCTGCCGTGTGGGTCGTCAAAGTGGAAACGTCAGCACCTGTAACCTCTGAGGTTACGGTAGGCCTAACCTCCGATCAGCGCCCTCTAGCATCAAGATTGCAACTCAATACACACCTCACCAATCCACTTCCTGAGGAAGACAAGAGGATCTGCCAGAAGAGGTCGAGACATTTTCATTGATTCCTTCGACCGGGGTGTGTCGGGTGGAACATCGAGTTTGGCATCAAGAAGCTCCTGGGCTTTTTCTTTCTCTTGGTGGATGAGGTACACCATGAATTCCTGGTGATTATTGAAAAAAAATGGCATAAAATGAGGGGGGGACTTTTCTTTACTGTTACACCAGCATTGTCGTTTTGACAACTTGAGGAAAGGTAAACAGTAAATGTAAAAGCGAATGGTTTTTTTACCTTAGAATTAATGTTGGCATCAGTTTGTGCGATTGTTCTCAGATGAGTGTGGAACTCGGGATCAAACTGCTCCAGGATGTCCAGTGTCTGCTCAGCCATGGCGAACACCTTTGGCCAGCTGGGGAAACAGTTTTGGTTGAGTAGGTCAAGGTACATGCCCAACTCATACACATGTTCACCTGAAAATATAGAATAAAGCAAACAGTTCAGAATACGGTATGAAAACGGCAGATTGAACCAGTTCAGAGACAGAAAAGACAAAAGACTGATAAATTTTTATTCCAAGGGGCACAATAGAGGTACCATGTCTTACCTGCCTGACTTTGTTCCTTGAAAGCAACTTGCATAGGGAACAGCCAGTGTACGAGATATGGTTCGTACGTCCTGTCGTATGTGTATAGTATGTTCAGAGCCCTGGCTGTGTCCACCATATGATTCTGTAAGTTGTACGGCTGCATTGCCAATGTTTTAGCATAAATCTGAAGAGGAACACATAGTATACAGATTGGATAGAAACCAAGCATGGGGCTTATGATGAGGACAGCATAGTGGCTTGAAATAGATGTCTAAGGCTGCTCAAAGGCACAGTGTAGTGTAAACCTACCTCTGATACAGCATTCTCAATGAGACCAGCTATCGGAGAATGTGTTGCTCTTTTCGTTTTCAATTCACCTACACCACGGGCAACAGCTCGTCCAAATCGCTCACGTACAATCTTCTCAACATTACTGAAAGCAACAAATACGTCAAAATAAGTCGGGCAGTATCAGTCGGGTAATGGACGAACATGAGTGGCAGCATCCCCTGACCTAATGATTAACAGCTCTGTCCTATCACAGCCCTTTCCTTTACCCTTCTTTCAGCCTCTCTCGGTCATTTTTAAACAGGACATCCAACCAAACGTAGGAACGCAATGAACCCGGAATCTGTCTCCCATGAAGTCTCCGAGAAACATCAACGAATCGTCGTGGATCTCTTTGCAAGACGCTCTTTACACATTCTCCAACTGCCTCCGTCTGGTCGCTATAGTAACCGGGTTCTTCTCCTCCGATTCTTGTGACTTTGTCTGAAATGTGCACATCAAAAGTTTTTGATGAATCTTTACAAGGACCACCAATCTAGCCTGATTCATTGTTGATGAAAACACAACTGCTAGATATAATTTCTTACCATAGAAAGGTGTTGATTTCCTGCTATAAGCAGACGACATGGTACTCAACATGGACGCTCTCCGTGTAGCAAGAACTTGGACACGGTTTTTCTCTTCTTTTTCCCTCTTCTTCTTCTTGTCATCCTCTTCCTGCTCTTTTTTCTTCTTCTGCAATTATTCAAATTTACATGTAGAGTGGAACCTCTTTATTAAGGAGACGTTCGTGCTGTCCTTAATTGATAGGTGTCCTTAGAATACAAAGTAACACAATACTCACCATGACCTGTTGCTCACTCTGATACAGATGTCTATCTAGGCCCTTTACAAATATATCAAACACATTCTGCAGGAACCTCATCTGTTCATCACAAAGATCGTCAGTAGGTTCTGTCCCAGGCAGCACTCGACCACACCCGCATTCCTTGGCTGCTCTGTATGCTTGACTATTCAACCAGACCCTGGCTTCAGACAGCAACCGTTCTTTCTGTTCTGCATTCATATGGGGTGGTTCCTGCAGGAAACGGACAGAAAAATTGGAGTTTTACTCCAGGCAGTGCCGCACAAAAAAAAGCTGGTTCAAAGGACCAAGCCATCTGATTACAAACTGATTTTCTCATGATTGGCAAACAAACTCACCAACAGATACGGCTGATATGGCACATCAGGGAAATACTGTTTCTTGAACTCAGGACCCACAAGTTCAAAGATCATCTGCATCCTCTCTGGTTGACTCTGCTGCCTCAGTATCTTCCTGGCCAGCGTCTCACAAACTTTGGGCTTCACCTTTCTCCACGCCAAGTCAGGTAACAGAGTCTCTTGGTAACACGAGTCCATCCATGGTGATGCGTACGGTCTCTGGTCCGACCTCGCGGGGACCTTATTAAGACTAGGATTATCCAGTGCTTTCTGATTCTTCTGCATTTTGCCAGTTATTTACAGAGCTCAAGTAACAGATACTAACAGAATGAATAAATTAAACAACTGTGCAGTGACAAAATACAATTTCACCTTCATTTATGCATTATCATCATTAATTCCATATAATCTATTATTTACAAGCATTCAAAATTCTGATTCTCATGAGATCCTGTTTGAGGTCCACAAAGTTTCTGCATTTAGCAACCCGCAGTTCAAATGAGAGATTGACAATGGAAACTGCATCAGAACTTCCCACTGATAATTTCTATTGCACAGCCTTCAGCAAATTCCCTGATTACTACAATATAACATTAGCACGTTGTTTTATCCCTGATTGGCAAAACCACTAACCTTGAATACTGTCCATCAGATCTTTAATAAGCTAGCACAGTGCAAACCATCTAGTCTAGCAGTAATACCCGAATTCAATAACCTAAAATCTATCTGCATCTGTGCAGTTCTAAACTTCAGCAACTGATTATTTCTATATAAAATATATTAGTTATAAAAATAAATTCTTCAACAATGTTTGATTAGAGGATTTTGGGGGTCAAGAGGTCAAAGGTTGAAGTGCAGGGGGATTCTCTCCGTAGCAGAATTTAGCGACTGGATCACGGTAAGAGTTCTCGTGTTGGACGCTCTGCGAAGAAGTGCGACACTTTGCCAGGCACAGTTCAAAATGATCCGTGACTGATGCAAAGAGATGGCTGAACGAGTCCGCAGCTTTCCCAAGGATTTTTCTCAGCAGAGGTTGCTGAAAAGAAGAAGGATAGGAGTCAAACGAAATAATCCCACAGGTCAGATTTAAGGAAGGTAATAAAATTCAGCAAAGATCTCATCTAAGATACTGAGAATTACTCAAATGCTACAGGTGCTGTTGTTCCCCACTGTGCCACTCTGACAGCCTGTAAGCATAACTGTACTTGTTCTTACCTTTTCAGGTTGTAGGCAGCAGGATACACAATGTTCATACAAACTACAGCAATTATTTTCAAGGCAACTATAACAAGAAAAGTGCTTGGTAGTCTTCCCTTTTATATCACAGCAGCCGCCAATAAGTAGATCCGATCTCTCACACACACAACCTGTGAAAGCAAGAATAAAAATAAGAATTACATGTACATACATATTAATTGGTTAGCCAAGAATCATCAAGAAGTCTTAGGCTAAAATCATACCTCTTTCATCAGCTACAAGTTTGTGTCCTTGCACAGAATTCCTGCATGTTTTGATAGCTGTGGCATTAACTTTGTCAAACTGCGGTTGCCACTTGAAGACTTCTGCTGGTCTGGGCTTCCTTATCGCCAAGTCGTCTCGGACGACCAAACTGGAACTCTGTAATCAGGAGAAAAACAGATTTGAGAAATTCATGATAGGCCTAGGTCTACTGGTAGGCCTACTGCTAGACCTACCTCGGCGTGCCTATTTCTTGATTGAAAGAAGCAGACAATCATGAAGATGGTGATGATGTCAATGACGATCAATCTTTTGATGACAATGATGACGATGGAAAGAACGTGATCTTGAAGAAATTCCGAGAAATTCATCATCTTAAAGCCCCACTGTATTGAATCTGAAAAACGCAAATCGTCGCTGCGATTCTTGACGACGTCACGACGTCAGCGTAGTGTAAAAATGTACTGCGCTCTATCTCAATGCATTAGAGCTCCCCTACGCAGTTTTTTTCACTCTCTGTTGAAAACTAGGCCTTGGTTATTAAAAGTAAGTATCAGGCAAGCATTTTGGAGACCTTCACGAGGCCCTGAGACCTCAACCTCCACTCTCCTAACATTTTGAAAATACCGTAAAATTCAATACTGTGGGGCTTTAAACGGTAGCTAGGCCTACCCTAGCCTAGGCAGGCCTATGCGATCTCTAATGAGTAATTTGACTGCCGACGTAGAGGAGCCACCTAGAGGCTGCAACAAGAAACTACAAAAATGGGTCCATTTACCAACAACGTAGTTAGTCCCTGACCTTGACCTTGGTTAGAGAGTGATGTGGTGGCGCCGCTGGCTGTTAGTGTTGAGAAAAATAAAGTGGATCTAGGGCCAGGCCAGGGCCTACGTCTGTCTGTGACCTGTGGTCCTTCGCTTAAGCAGTAAAGTGACTTTTTACTGAATAACATAACGAAAGTCAAAACATGACAATCACCATACAAACAATACAATGCAGTATAGGCCTAGGCCTACTGGCCTGTATGTTTTGTGTACAGCAGNTATGGAAACACTGAGATATGGGAACACTAGAAAACATTACATCAGCAGCATTCCACTGACATGACTGACTGTTCACAAGAAATTTACAATCTACTTGCGAGTGGACTCTGCGAGTGACCCATTCTTGATGGCTGGCTGGCGTCAATTACTGTAGCATTAAAGGCACAGTGTCTGATCATGAAGTTGTGTCAGGATCCGGTTATAACCCTGAACATCTAATATCACCCAATAGTATCCTATGAACTCTCAATATTTTCAGTTTTATCGAAATAGAGCCTACCGGTAGTTGGATAAAGTGAAAGGAACACCATGCTATGATCAGGCCTGCGACCTTGTCTACTCTCTTGGTAGCAGTAATTAAGATTTATGACACTCCACTGGAGAAGTGTGCCACTTGTTGACAGTTGAAATAAACAGTATGGGCACAACTACTCGATCCATGTCGATCAGAGTTCGCCAAGTTCGCTCAGTTCGCCGAGTTCGCTGTTTATTGATGCCCATTTACGAATGGTGAGACGAACATGAGAAACCAACAGATTTCATGATTTCTCATTATGATATGCAAATTTTAATCTCCGTCATCATTTTTTCCGGATATTACCGACTGATTACGAATGGTGAAACGAACATGGAACACCAGTAGATTTCGTGATTTCTCATTATGATATGCAAATTAGGTAAATCTAGCAGTTCATTCTCAAACATGCGAAAATAGGCGATTCGTACTAAATTCATTTACTTAGGTTACTTGGGTAGAGTGTGTATTGTTACTCAAAATACATGTGTGTTGTAGTCTTTGATTTTTCATGTACTCAGTGACTGATGCTTCATGCTCAAACACGAAAATGTCGTACGGACGGCCAGGTAGTCTCGGTCACCGAGCCGCTGTTGGAAATCTGCAGCAACCTTGCGAAACAAAATTCTGGCTGCGCGAGACTAAGGTGAAGGTCAGTTGGAATTTGTGTCAGTTTTCCAACTTTCCTTTTTCCCTGATCATGCTGATCATGCTGATGGCTTTTCCCCGAAATCAGTTTGTAGTATTAAGGATAATGTTGTTGTCCGTTTCATCGTTTTCACTGAACTCATGACACTGTCACTCACCAGCTGATTAGGCCTAGGCTATGTAGGCTATGTAGGCCTATGTAGGCCTATGGGTATGCGGGATGCATGCTGATCATGCTGATCTGATGCTATGCACATCACATGTGCATGCATGCATTGCATCATGCCTGGCAGCAACATAACATGCATGCCATATGCACTGCACTGGTACTACTGCTGTGTAAGCAAGGCCTAGCTAGGCCTACACACCATGCACACTACACAGCTAAACATGTACACACGGGTACAGTAGCTACAGTGAGTAGGGCCTAAAGGGTAGGTCTGCACAAAACAGTAAGTAGCTATGACTATGAGTACCGGTAGGCCTACCCCACATAGAAACCTGTAGTACAGCGTGCCTCTCCTCGTAAGCACCGTTCCGTTCTATTACTCGGGTTAACTCATACTTTCTCGCGCATGCGCACACTGTGCACTTGGTGTTTTCTGCTTTGTAGGCATGCCCAGTAGCGGCAAAATGTAATGGCTAACCATGAAATACCCGATGAATAAAGCAAGCGTCCCGATCACGGGCGCCGCGTCCGTAGCTCAGGTAGGTGTCAAACGAATCTCCAACACATTATCTTGACGGACGCCAGCAAATCAAATACAAAAACAAGGTTCTAAAATGACTAGGCGAGTTTGAAAAAGGGGACAATTCTTCCATGATTCATCCCTCCACATTCACCCATCAACAGATTCGTTCAAAGTCAATCATTTCTGATGCGGTGTTCACGAAAAAATAATGCCGACAGGGTAGTTTCTGAAGACCTTTACTGCGCATACTTTACAAGAATTCCATCTTTCCAAAACTCCTTGCGCATGTAAGCTTCAAAACAAAAGAGCAGTCAGTGTGCGTTAATGTGGTCATGACGTCATCACTACGTGTGTGATAGGAGAAGCACTACAAGTTTCTATGTGTACCCTAGGCCTAGGCCTAATATAAAAACAATCAACAGTGATTGTGAATTTGTTGATGGCTGATGATGTAGGCCTAGTCATGATCGAGAGCTGTAACGTATTTTGGCATTTCTTTCATTTGAATGGATGAACCAAATAATTGCATGAAGCCATATTAGGCTGACTAAACTACCCTATTTTCTCATTACAATAAATCGGAAAGTCGTCTCCGAATATTTCGCAAATTTTCTACCCCAATCAGGGTCTTCCTCAGGTGCTATATAAGAGATCCCAGACGTGAATGTAACGTGTAACGGTGTAACGTTATTTTCTCATTACAGTTGGCTTAATTAGGATGGTAAAGTTCATCATTGTTGAGTACTGCAGCTCGTAACAAAAACATTCTCTCCTTTAACATTGGTGAAGTCTGAAAACAGCTGACAGTTCAGGATGCCGCAAAACAGATCAGGTGGTCTTCCACCAGAGATGGTCAATGTTCTGAATGATTGGTTACCACCAGGTGTTGATGCTCAACAAGCAATTGCAGCAGTTTCAATGCCTTCAAATGGACAGTCAGATACCATTGTGGTTAACATAGACTCGAGTGAAGACGAGCCAGCAAGTGGCAGCAGGAATGGTCAAGGACATGGGCATGGACATTCACACCATCACACCGGACATGGACATGGTCACAGCCATGAACCCCAATCCCAGCCCCAGCAGACAGCTGCCACCATTGCCAGACCAGATTTAATGACCTTATGGAAGATGACACAAGGGTTTGCCCCATTCCTTCTGCTGATGGTTGCAAAGCTAGTCTATGACCACAGACTCGGTAAGAATGACAAATGGCAAATGCTGTCCTACTGCATCAGATGTCAAATCTTGAGTTTTGAGCCTGTGCAACTACATGGATGATTCTGAGCTACAAAAAACTAGTTCCTGTTCAAGTCTGTGGTGGTTTATGAATTACAATTACATGAGTTGAGTGCCTCAATTTCCCAGTCCATGGAGTCAATGATGACAATTCCTTTTCAGGTGTGCTTCTGCTGATTGGTGTCTGTGGAACATTCTACCATTCCAATTCTGTGCTGGTCAAATTAGTTGCTAATAGGGTGAGTATGTGTTCTGTAACTTGTTCTTTATGCTGAAGGAAACCAGTGAAAGAAAAGATGCCAGGGTAGTAGTCCTTTGTCAGTTGTTGGGAGGGGACCTTGGTATCATATAGCATAGTAAATCCTATATCAGTTGTGATATTGCTTGGACATGTTGGACAGAATCTTCTTCAGCTGTCTTTTTGCTCCAAAGTGTGAGTTAATAGTTAAACCATCTTCATTTGAACAGTTTATCTCATGAGAACTGTATCTACTTGCAGGATTCGTACCAGTATCCGACAGTCAAGCTCCTGTCGATCATCTTCTTTCTCTTTGTAAATGTGTTTGCTATCTACTTTGTTTTTGCTGACCAAGAATTATATAGGAGGTAAGGATCAAGATTGGTGGTGAGGTTTATGAAAAGTTCATTGAGCATTGTACCCCATGAAGAACCTACCCGTTGAGGAGAACGTGCTCTCTCTACCACAGAGAGCAACTGGAACAGGGATCGAACTGATGATCTGATTTGGCAGGCCTGTGTGTTTCATCTATGCCGCATGATATTCATAGGCATTTAGCACGAAAATAACTGAATGAGTACCGGTAGTTATTTTGTGTGCATACACCGCTAACACTACATGTAGTTGCTTGGTCAAAAGTTCTCCGTGAGCTGAACTCTCTTAATTGGAAGACTCTAAGAGTAACATCTTACTTTTTCTTTTTCAGTTTATACTTCAGTGTGCCAGCAGTAGAAAAGATGGACTTCTGGATGTTATTGTGGGTCGTTGGAATCACTGATTTTGTCATCAAGTTTATTGCCATAGGTCTGAAGACTGTGATAACTCTAATTCCAAAAGCATGTATTGCGACTAAACGAAGGGTAAGTAGATTTTGAGGCCCTTTTCTCAGTCCGAACATAACCTGTAGAAAAAATGACAGTGAGGGTATTGATCATAACGATCATTATTTCACTGCAGCTGAGCAAAACGGACATTCAGTATTGCCGGTCACTGAAATAGCAATAGCATAATGTGATGCCTTTTGTGCTTGAACTCTCGGACGAGTCCAGTGCCTCTTCAAAAGACCAAGGTTTTTGCCATTGAACACATTCCTTGATTCTCCTTTCTCTTCCAGGGGAAATACTACATGTTTATTGAATACACAGCTCAATTCTACCGGTGTCTCACCCCCGTCACTCCTTGGTGTTACTTCCTCCTAGACTCGTCATCAGGAGCAGAATGGTTTTCATATTTTCTTCTAGGAATATACGTTTTTTGCAAGGTGAGGGTCGTTTTGGTTCCGTACTGTCATTTTCATAAGTTTCAACATTTGAGTTTTGCTGAGTGTCACGAGATGGCATTGCAGTAGCCTCATTTGGTGTGTGTCACTTACATAATTTCACATTTCTTTTAGGCGTCGACATGTCGGACAAAATTCAATGAGTTTATGGCCGCCTGGAGAAAGTTCAAAGTTGACGTGGTAGGTATTCTGTCACAGGTGAATCTGAGACAATAGAATGGCAAACCCTTTATAGAGGTCGGTTTTCCTCTACATGAACTTAATATTTCCAGGATATTTCAAACCTTCGGTAAATCTATTCATTGAAACTGGATAGGACAGCTTATCCGTTAACTTGCCAATGCCATTGGTATACCCAGAGAGAAAAGAAAAGCCACTAGCTTAATGGAGTGGAATGTGAGTAGACTCGGCACATCAAACTTTTGCTATCAAGATGAAGAAAGAGAATAAGTTTCGGGGATTCTTTTTCAGAATTATGGCTCCAGCCCGACCTCTGACGATATGAAAAAGAGCGCTGGCGAATCATGTCCAATTTGTCAAGATGACTACCATGATCCTGTCATGTTGACATGTAAGGTGAGTCCTCCTGACAGAAATGGCTCTGTAACCCATGTTCGGGGAATTTCTCCTGAACAAGTCTGTGAAGTGATCACCTGTCACTGTTTGGTCTTGATCTTTCCAAACTGGTTCTGTCATTACAGAGTGTAACATAGGTTTGAATATGTCTCGCCGCCTGCAGCTTGGTTTGTTTCTATTCAGCGCTGCGCTGGAATTGTGAAGTCTCAGCACCAGTGAATACAGATATTTGATACAGAATTAATTTACGACAGTGATCAGGCTGCGGTTATTTGACTTCATGTATTTATGTGAGAATAATGACAGCTGTGTATGATCGTTAAATTCAAAGAGCCTTTGTTCATATGATCTGATAAAGGGTTATTATCATCCTTGGTCAGACTTTATGGCACCACAACATCAGGATAAGTGAGGGAATTTTCTGTGGCCCCACATCTTGGTTCATAAGTATGTAGTGAACTTTAGACTTTGTGACTGAAAATGTAATGATCAATGTTAACTTTGACCGCTTGTACGACCCCCTTGTGTAAGGTGGTGCCGTCTATACTTCATTTAGTGAAGAAGAGTGTCCTTATAGAAGTGGACCTTGATTCCAGTATTTTCTTTCTTCAGCACATATTCTGTGAAGACTGTGTATCCATGTGGTTTGACCGCGAGCCAACATGTCCCATGTGTCGGGCAGCCATCGCGGAGAATCCAGCCTGGAGGGATGGATCAACAGCCCTCGGGATTCAGTTATTCTGAAGAAAACTTCTCATTGCAAGAAAGTAAGTCATAAATTTTAGACCTTGTACAGTACAACATCACTGAATCTTCTCTGTGGAGTTATTTTTCAAATTTGTATCAAGATGGCTATGAAAATATCATAAGAAAGGGTATTCGTAGATGTTACAGTTATTGCTGGTACTGGGGTATTCCATTTCTCTCATAGTCAGTGCGAGTGCTGCTGAAGATAGGCACCAACCACACTCTGGTGCAAACTCTTAGAAGTTACTTATTCATTGGACAGATGGCAGCACCTGTCTTGTTATTCACCATTCTGTTGATCTCTCGTTATGTTTTCCTTCAAAATGACAGCAGACTTGGTGATGCTTTCCTATAAGACTTGATTGACTTTCGTCAGTTGATGGGGCACGAGAGAATCATACATGTAGGCTTTTTACTGAAAATGTTCCAGGTGCAGTTGCCAGAAATACGGCACATTTGACTGATACCTACATACTGGTACCTGTTCATGGGGGGGGGGCATAATTTGGCTGAGTTTGACCCTTTTCTTCATTGATCCTCATGTCTGAGTGGAAACAGCCACAGTGCATGATGATAGATGATTGTATGAGAGGATTTAGAAATCATGAGGTAACTCCTTTTGCTTTTGAACTTGCCGTGATTTACATAAACGAAAACAAATGTCTTAAGTGAAATATGGGAAGGAACAACAGGTACAGAATCATTAATTAACTGTCCTGGGTAGTCTTCTCTTAGCGTCAACAACTCATTAAGTAAGGATAAATATGTGTTTACATTCCAAATCTGAAAACGCCCGTCTCCGTGTTGACCATGTCGGGTTTAATCACCTGCAAACATATCGGTTTCAAAGGTTCACGAGCTCTTGATTAGTTATCAAATAATCTTGACAAATTGAGCTATATTTGCTCGAAAAAATGTCGTCATTAGAAACGCAATTCGTGGAAAGGCATCTCGGCTGCTCTGACCCCATGTCATGTGAGGACAAATTGCGTTGCAGGACCTGGTATGACCTAGTGCAAAGTTATAAATCTTACCGCAGATTTGAAGGGAAAGCAAACAGGTGTATAAAAATGGACGACCGATATATTGACTCAGGACGAGGCCACATCCTACTGCAATCGATTTGAGTACGGTGCTTTTGACGAACGTGACAAGGTCATACCGCACATGTCTTTGTTTTCTAACCAGGGTTAGATAGACAGGCATCCTTCAAATACTCGAGTCCACAACTCCAGGAGGGGAGAACATGGTTTTCCTCATTCTATTATATTCAAGTTATTCTCAACTTTGCATTTTTATCTCCGGTTTGAAGACTGTTCGATTGACTTCCTGAAGATCATTTTTCACAACATGGACTTGGTCACAACCGGAGATATTTTAGGTTCCTCACACCATGGACAGATGGCAGCACTTGTTCTTATTTACCTGCATGCACTTGCATCAAGGTACATGAGCATGCATTGTTGAAGGTATTGAAACATTCATGACGAGATCAATGCGAAATCCATGCCAGTGGCAGACAGGCCAGATGGATTTCCAGACATCTAATAGACATATTAATTTGACATTTTGGAGGCTGATGAAATTCAATAAACGGTTAAAGGCCAGTTCGTCCCGCCTCATGGGGTCAGAATCTGAATTCAGTTTTGTAGATTTTTTCCCTTGAGGAATACTCTCGAATTTGAAGTAGACTTTTCCTTGATTAGGGCAAGCAAAAAAAATCTTTAGTTTATCATCCCCGCCCGTGCCAATTTTCAGCGCTGTGCAAAATATTTTAAAAATTTTTTATCAGTTTGAATTTTGCGCCGTGCTGCGTATCACAGTGCTGCCAAGCGGTAGATCTGTAAACAACAGTTTCCAAAGCATGCTCTTCATGCATTTTCAGCGTTTTTGTGACAAAATCCAGTCTTAGGTGGTGGTGACATAACATGCTCAGGAGGAGCTGATTTTGTAAATTCTTCGTACCAAAGTAAAATAAAAAATAAAAATAAAAAGTGCCCCCTTGCCTATTTTCAAGAACCACTTGGATGATAAACTAAATTTTTTTTGCTTGCCCGTACGACACATGCAATGAAAATTTTTATGGCATTGCGTAAAAATCTACCAACAGTATTGTCGCAAAAGAAGGGTCAAGTTTGTTGTCATTAACAGGTGCTGGCTTGTGGTTCCCACTAATTGGCAGATTCCAGCTGAACGCATTGAATATTTGCCTGCAGTAAGACACTAAGATAAGAAAATACAATTACCAGACAGAGTATTAAGTGCCAAGTCACCCTCGCTGGGATGGAACAGGTTGATTTTGTATTATTGATGGTAATCCCCACACCTGCTTCAGGATTGTTTCCTTAATCAAATCATATGTGGTTAAATGTGGTGGAAAAATCTTGGTTTCTTGTTGAAGACGGGATGATCATCACGCATGAGCAGAGCTCCAGTATATTCACCAAATTGAAGATGGATGACTGGTAGTCATCTTTCTTGCTAATTTTCTGCTGAGTTTGTGTCCTGGCAGTTTCAGATGAGTGACCAAATAAAAATCTTGCAACTTTTACGCAATATTTCAACACACTAAGCTAGGACTATGAATGTCTCATCACTGGGGTGATGACATCAGTCTGGTCCATGTCAGAATGTTTCAAGTACGTGTTTCCAATCGGAAGAGAACATTGCAACAAAAAGGAAAACACCACTTTTCACAACATGACAAATTTCCGCTAATTAATTTCTTCGTTTACCGTATCCGTATTTCCGAGTTATTTTCAGGCCAAGTGCTGTTCTTTTGTCATGAGAGAAAGCTCGTTCATATTCAAATGAAAAGCGTATCATCAAATCTAGTCCACAGCTGTATGGTTTCCTCGGAAGAGATTTCTCTGTCTATCATCACAAACGTCTTTCCCACCAAACATGCCAAACATATAAAAAAAAGTTTGTGGTAAGAGGCAACACTTCTGGCACTTCAGGGAAATCATTCATGTAGAAACATTAATGTTTGGGGCAGATTGTCTTCCAATTTTAACACATGCCGTTTGACTTTGGACAATCATGATTGAAATCGAGAGCTGCTCATTTATTCTTTAACCATACTGTAGCCACAAACTTTGTTTGCCCATCAAAAAAATGGCCAACTCTGCTGCATTCATGCATTCATTGGAGCATTTGGGCAGAAAATTTCATTGTGCAAATTTCTTTCTGATTTTTGCCTCTTTGTGACTTGTGTCATTTCATTCAAAAACTTAACACGATTTAGTTTGTCAAGTTTTGATCGCTACATTTTCTGTCAGATGCCAGATGGAAGAATTATCTTTTTTTCTCAATTGTTCCGGCTGAAATTCTGAGTCGGGAAGTTATCTCAGCTGGGTGGTAATTTACTGCTTGAATGAGAATGGAAAGGGAAGACAGCCGTGTTCATCCTCCCACAGCAGGGCTTTGTTGGTCTTGTTCCTCTTCATACACTCGTGAGTGGATGAAGAGGAGCGAGGTAAAAACCCCTGCTTTGAGGTGATGGCGATGTTACTTCTTTTGTTAATGGTGGAGCCTCTCCAAAAAAGGAGACCTTTGGGAATGAGTGTCCGTATTACAGAGGGTGTCTGATGACAAGGTTAAAATTAAGAGAATGACCAACTTGGGACTGAATTCTCGTGACCTTAAGTAGGGAGGTGTCCTCTTGGCAGAGGTGTCTGATAAGGGAGGCTCCAGTGTATTGATTTAGTCTGCGGATACAGTAGAACTACCTCTCTATAAAGGACACCTTTTGGACTAAAAGATGCTGCTGTCCTTAATTGAGAGGTGTCCTGATTACAGAGGTCAAAATGAACATATACAGCCAATGGCAGGGCTCGAATTCTTCCAAGGCCACCAAGGCCATGGCTTGGGTGCCCACCCCCAAAAATGTGCAGCGGCCTTGGTGCCCCTGAAATCTTAATTCAATTTGTCATTACCAAGGCCAAAATGGTAGTGCCGCACAAAATTTTAAATTCGAACCCTGCCCCCACCGCCTCCAATTCAGAACTGATCTTTGGTGTCCTTATTAGGGAGGTGTCCTCCTGTTGGAGTGGTTTTGCTGAAGTGCTTCCACTTATTCCACTTGTGGTGAAGAACATGTTGAGTGGGCTGAAATGAATGCCCATCAGAACCTCCCTTAGAGACACCTCTGTATTAAAGACAGCCGAGTTCAGTGCAGCTTTGGTCATTTCAAACCATTTTGACATCTGTAATCAGGATGCCTCACAGTCGCAACTGAGGACAACCTTTGTCAGTTTCCAAGTGTCCTTAAAAGAGAGGTTCAGGTGTGCATGTACATGTACATTGCCTTGATTGACAATCGAAATTGACCGAGGCTCAAAATTGAATCAAGAGCTTATCGCCAACACTATTAGCTCTAGAGAGAACACGGGGCAAATTATGGACATTTTGGGGAAACCAGAGTTGTGGAGAATGACGTCTTCATATGAAGAGTTGGTCTGAATGGGGATCGAACCCGGAATCTCGGAGGTGAAAGCCACCAAAGTTTCCACTATGCAATAATCTGACCGACTTGAACTGTCCTCCGTATTCAATATGAAGCTCTACCCGATTTGCCCGAGGACTTACCTCAGCAGGTTTCTTTAACAATACAATCTGTCAAACTGACAAGAGAAATGGAAATTTCATGAGGGCATGTTTCAGCCGCATTCAACTGTTTCACACTCGATTACCTCAAACAAAGTGATGGTGGCTTTGCTTGGGGGTCAGGCTTTGATGCCTGTCAGAAAAGACAACAGTAGTTTTGGGAAGATGCTGCTCGTGATGGGGGTGTCAAGAATTGTGAGTAAATGATCTGAGTGTCAAATCAGCCGGATATATCCCATATGGAATATGGAATTAGAGATTGTCAGGTGTCTGTCACTTTTCACAAGGAAATTCTCTCGGCGAGTTCTGTGAAGGGGAAATTGTTGCGGTGTGGACGATCGGGGTCGAAAGACAATT
This sequence comes from Notospermus geniculatus, assembly GCA_002633025.1. Taxonomy (NCBI): domain Eukaryota; kingdom Metazoa; phylum Nemertea; class Pilidiophora; order Heteronemertea; family Lineidae; genus Notospermus; species Notospermus geniculatus. The sequence goes on along the minus strand of NMRB01000303.1, from coordinate 353,231 downwards.
CAGACATGGAAAATTCATTGTTTTAGTTTTAAACTATCTACGAAACAAAGTTGTCTTTTTCTTTTATTGTTACGTTATTTCTGTCCTTTGGAAATGTTACCAGAGAAAACATTGACAGATCATGCAAATTATCGGTACCCACCATTCTATAATGCCAAACATACATTTGGTAGACACCCAGAACAGCCACAAATGGTGTCGGTTATTTGTTTATGAAATTCTATGTAGATATTTGGATCAGTTTCAAGATATGGAAATGACAATGTGGGTTAAGAATCCCAGTCGGCCTCCACATGAAGAAGCCATCAAAAACAGACTATCCTCTCAGCTGTGGGCCCAACCCCATGTGGGAAGGCAATTTAATATACGGCCATCATTTTTATGGACCAAATGGTTCAAAACAACCAATTTTGAGAAGTTGCCAGGAGTTTGTTTGATTGTGAATGGATACTGAGAAAAATACTCCTACGTCGATTTCAAAAACAGCCTTCGCAAAATGTGCCACCGGGTCCCTCATTCATTGAAGTGAGATTCCACAACATCCTTGTTGTGAAATAATGTTTGTTTTGAACTTTTTGAACATTTGAAATGATAATTAAATTTATTTCTTGTTCATTTATTGATGATGATGTTGATGTTATTCCAGGTCAGGTTAACAGGTGGTTTTAATGAGATACAGGTGTTATTGGATACAAAATAACCACCCCCCTCAGGTTTGTGAATGGAGAAAGAGGGGAATGTTGATTTCACAATATTATGAATGAATCCATGGATCTAAACAGAGACATGACTAATACCAGCTGTGCACATGTGTCAATGGGTGGGAAGTTGAAAATTGGCCAAATTTTTCTTGACTTGGTGTCAACACTGATTCCCACTTTAATTTCAGAGTCACAACAAGTGTAAAAAGATCTTTTCACGTCAAAACGTGATGAAACCATGCAACTATTCTTCTGACCGCCTCTCTTCATCATTAACTGGGATGCAGCCAGAATCCACAACACCTTTAATTTCTGAAATAAACAAACAGATCAAGCCCCAAACAGGCACTATAGGGTTAATCGCTCATTCCAAGAAATGTCTGCAGTACGCGGTACATTGATATGAAAAAATCGCAGACAGTCCGTGTCCATGTACTGCAAGCATGATTTGCATAGAACGTTATTGATTTCGTCCTGTACACCATTACCTATACATTGATCACCATGGCATATGCAAATTGCAATGATTTATTCTGTCTGATAGGTTTAATGCACCCTTTCACCTTGATACTTGCCAAAACCTCTCCTGGACAACCATACTTCAAGTTCCCAAACAGTTTGATTACTTTTCATATCTATTGCTTTGAACCTGTTCCCATGGTTAGACATTGGGGTCTTCAGTTTGGATGTCCAGAGTTGAAGTGGCTTAGAGTGTTGAGCATTGACATCACCATGATCTGCAAGCTGAAAAAGACAGCAGGGTTTCTCCCTTCCAATGGCAATGCAGCATAACACCAAAATGAGAAATATTTGTGTGTCAAAAATGACACAATAGCAAAAGCGTTCTTTATGCCATACATGGTGTGGAAGGGAAACATGAATAAGCCTGAGTTTGTATGATCACTAAAAGTGGCTGATGAAAATTTCAGTCCAGCAGGAGCTCTGGATAATGGCCTCTGTCGCATTGCACCTTTGATAAGATCTCATCAAAGTTTCTGAAAAGTATCTTTTGTTGGATGCAGGGTTTGACATAAGCCAAGGCCATTTTCCAAAACACCCTTGCTGGCCCTCTAAAGTGTTTTGGGCCATGGCTGGCTGACCCTTGGCCTATTGTGTGCCTTCATTTGATTAGGGCCTAATGTGATAATAAACTGGGTCTAGCTGAAATTGACCATCCATGACCTTGGACAACAATCACTTTGGATTAGAATAGAGGGCCAGCAAGGGTGTTTTGGAAAATGGCCTTGGCTTATGTCAAACCCTGTGGATGGGTGGTGTTCCTAGCAGTTATCCACTAGTAAAACATTTTTTTTGCCCTGTGAATCATTCTTGCTGTAGGAGGGTGTCGTTCTAAAGAGGTATGTCAATGACACAGCAGTCTAGACCTTCACATAATAGTTCACATGCCACTTCATAGAAATCAGAAAAATTCCAGACATGACCATGTCATATGGAATTTAACTGATTATATTATACGTGAACTTTTCCACCTCACGGTGCATTTCATGCATTCCAGATTTTCGGATAATATGTGCACTGGTCAGGCATCAATTGAATGCATGTAGGATTTGAAGAACAGCTGTATTGGAAGTAGGCATTTTTCCATTTCTAGGTAAAACCCTGGGAATTCTATGGAAAGGTGGTTATAATAATAGAATGTCTGTCTGGGACAGTCTGATGAAGCCAGTCTCCCAATAGTATGAATCTTGTCGCTTGGTTTGATTGTGCAGGAAACTTTATACCATGATGGATTACAGTTAACTGTGGTGGATTCTTTTCAAATCGAGGAGTGGACCTTTCGGTGTCTTAACGGGTAGGTCAGTATGCACTTTACTTATTGAAATGTCACAATTTGGTTTAGTTCAGGCCATCTTTGATCAAAACTACCAACTCTTAATGTTAACACTTTCTGACATGGACCGACCTGAAATATTGTTCACTTGCTTCGTCTCTTGGTTGAAGAGTGTCGGAGACGCTCGTTCCTGTGTCACATGTTTCCATCCTCACCACCAGGTGGCATGGCATCCGTCGTAAATTTATCTCGACTCTTTATAGGTACAGCACGGAAAGATGATAGCATTTTGTCTGGCATGTTATCTTCACCGGCATTTTTTCATGTGTTCACCAAAAATGGTTGAACATGTGTCCACTAGATGTCGTCTCTGGGCATTCCTGTTGATTCCCATTGCCAGTTTTAGTTCCTTGATAAAAGTGTGCAGTTCAGTCTGTTGCAATGTCAAAGATCTGCAGCTGGACCAAAGGATGTAAGCTAAGTTGCTTAATCCAGTAGTCCTGGACATGTAATTCATCATGCTGATGTTTGTGTAGATGGTTTCCAGCAAGGACTTCCAAAGTCTAGCCCAGTGGCCAGTTGATGTGGCCTTTCGAAGCCACAATGGAATTGTCGTTTTCCAAACTTGGTCCTTTCAATCTGAACCAACCATAAAACTTTAGTCACGAAAGGTCATGTGTACTTTTGTCTTTTCTCTGCTCTAGCTTGAATTTAAACTGTTTAAACCTCTTTATTAAGAACACAGTAGAGACTGACAAATGTTCTTGGTCGAAGGGCATCAGAAGTCAAAATGAAAAGAAATGAACTTTAGAGTGACTTTCGGTGTCCTTATTAATTGAGAGGTGTCCTCCTGGCAGGGGTGCCCGTTAAAGGGAGGTTTCACCCTGGCATCTAAATCTCTAGCTCTTGTGTATGTATCAGGTCCAATATCATCCATAACCCTTGAATCTTCTGGGATCTTTTGACAGGAGGAGGGCATGAAGCATTGTCGTGTTGTTTGATCAGTTCACATCATTGCAATTAATGACATCCAGCCATGGATTGATTCTACATGGACTGGGAGTCCTGGTGGCATGCGAGCTGTACATTTACATGTACATGTACTTTAGTGGAAAGTGCACATGTATTGATTTTTCATGCTAAGTCCAATCAATATTTGTTGTTTATGAAACATCCTGTAGGGTGCCGTATTCAATAGTTAGCATCAGTCATGATAAGTGGTACTACTTTCCTTTCGCCATTTTACATTTTTTGGCGGTCAGCTCTCTTGATGTCATGCATGAAACTGGGCTAATGGCAAAATGCTTAATTTGGACTTCTTACACTTTCTTGCAACATGCTTTTGGGAAAAATCCATTAAGGTGGTGCTCCACGTGCGCTTTCCCGTGTGAGTTGACTCTCTTGGCTATTCACCATTAGTTTCCTTACAACTTGCTTTGAACCAAAATGACTCCCTATATTATTTGATGAAATTGAATATTCTTTTCATTCCTGTTCCATAAGGTTGCCACAAATTATAATTTGTGATCCAATTTGTAGGCAAATATCACTGATGATAAATCATTCCTGTGATTTGATGAGAAAAAATGGCCTTCTTCCTGATCTCTCTGACCGAGGATTTTATCATAGAAATGTGCCATGGCCATATCGTGGTACTTCGAACCCTCTCCACATTGTCTTTCAGGATATGCACCGATCATATGAAATCTTTAATGGCTTGTATGATTAATCACTTCCATTCACCGTGCGGATATAAATTTATTATATACCGATCAGTTGATGGCAAGGATGGTTGCTATCCTTGATCTCTTAATGACAATTTATATTGAAAATGTGTCCTTAAATCGTTTGTTCATATTTATTTGGCAGCCTGGTTTCTAATCGCAATAAGGACGCGCCGAGATGATTATCATGTAAAGACTGATGGCGACCTCTGTCATGTAAAGTAATCACAGGATAGCGGGAATGTTCAAAACTTTGCTACATTGATTTACATGTACACCAGATTCCGTCCTTGTGGGTGTGTCAGTGATGGTAGTCCTTTCCCAGAAAAGTGTCCTGTTGCAGTTCTCATAGGTGGCCGCGTTGGTTCGTTTGGGTGAGAGGAACATTTCCTTTGGTTGTGGTGAATCACTCTGTTATTTCATCTGAGTGGCATAATGAGCTGTTCCTTGAGTTTGAAAGCTTTGAGAATGCATAAAGTGCTTGGCCGATTGGCCTCTTGTTCTCGTTTCCAATCTGCTTAGTAGAAGGGGAAAAAAGAAAAATTAATGTAGTGACTCATGGAAATCACAGCCTGAGATATGATTTTGCTGGCAGTGTCCCCAGTAGGCCAAGGTTCTTCCTCAAGCTGTTGCATCACTTCCATTTAGCTAACTTTATCTTTGTTGCAATTAACAACAAGGCAGGTGGTTCTGATCACATACATCAATGAAGTTACATAACTTGAATGATTCAAGCCTTGGTCATTGACCTCGTGTTTTTTGGCAGCCTGTCTGTATTTACACTTTGTCTTGTGATGTTTGCTCTGGAAAGAAATACAGTAAATAATGATAATAAGAATAATAATATCAAGCTTTTTTATAAGCATGATAAGTGCACTTTTCACCGTAATACCGGTACCATTTTAAAGCAGTGAACAATACAAAGTGGTAACTTGACAGCAATCAAACCTGTGACCTCTTGGTCCTGAGTGCCAGCGTTTTGTCACTCTACCACCACACTCCCCGACAGTAGAACCTCCCTTAGGGGACACCTCTGTCAGGAGGACACTGCTCTATCAACGACACCAAAGTTCAGCCACGAATGTCACTTTGTCATTTGACTCGGGCTAAGCAGTGCCCTGGGCATGGTTTAACCACAGAATGGCGCTTTGCAAGACAATTCTGTTACAATTGTTATTTGACCATTGTAATCAGGCGACCTCGCAACTTGGGACGGTATTCGTTAGTCCTGAGGTGTCCTCAATAGAGAGATTCCGCAGTGCATCTTTAAGGAAACCCAACAGAAAAATGTGGGTCAAACCCGTGACGTCTAAGAAGTCTCCAGTATGCAGAACCTTGGATGAATGATGTAGATCACGTAGCTCAAGTTGATGTTATGTAATAGCATGACTAAGGCTTGTCCTGCTGAGGTCATTGCCCTGCTGAACAACAAGTGTAACAGTAATGGTATTTGCTCATTCAATTTAACCAGATGGCAGATAAACTGTTATTACACCCACTATAGTATCAGTTGATTGATCAAAAGCCTGGACTTATGATTAACCAAGATATAGCACATTTAGTTTGGAATGACTAACTGCTTGCTTTCCTGGGGTCACTGGCCTGCATTGGCACTGTTCCTTGTAGGTCAAGGTTCTTCAGGGTGTTATGTCATACCGGTACTCATTTGTGCCTAGCTTCCATAATAATATTGACATGAGATCATCATAGATCGGAAACAGTTCTTTTATTTTGATTGCCCCAGTACTGGAATCATAGCATGAAGTCAGTAAGTTTCCAAAGGTAACACAATTCCAGAGAACCTGAAAAAATAAGGTGGACAGACTGATCTTTTTTCTTGCCTCTCTTTTCATTAACTTGAAATATGCTGTACCATGATGAACTGAGCTCAGTTTTCATGTGGCAGTCAATTCACAGGTGGTGCTGGCAATTGCATGTCAGGCTTGGAGGACTGTCCACACATGAGCAATAAAACAAATGACTGAGTATGGTAACTCAGTTAACTTGTATTGTGGAATCAAGCAGTCTTGTAAATTCTATTCAAATGTCAGATTTGCCAGGGCAGGCTTACAACATCATCATGCCACTGGCCAACCAGCATGCAGTGCATTGAGCCCAGAGGGTTTAGTCTAGAAGCCCCTGTCACTGAAGACTTTCGAAAGGGGCCTGTTTGGCAGTCAGACTCAAACACGATAAGTTGTGAACAAATGCCAGCATTGCATTGTTCTTCCATGTTTTACAAGATATCTGGATTTTACAAATGAGAGGGTCTTGAATCGTTAGATTGTTAGTCACAAGGGTGACCTTGGCATGTGTTGATTTGTCACACTGACAGACACTTCACAAATGAATTGACAACACAAAGTCTTTGCGGAAGAATATTAGAAAGTTTGTAAAAACCTTACTAGTATCTGAATGGACACTTCTCTAGTCTTGTGATTTGTGCAAGACTGAAATATCCGCCAAGTTTTGTTCGCCTGATTGGCAGCCCATTCGATGAAATATCGATGTCTCGATTTTGATATTTTCATTTGTTTAGGTGCAGGATGTCACCGATGTAAGAGAGTTAATCGATTAACAGATAACAGTGGGCACTAACCTGTCTGAAACTTAACCTATAAACAAACCGAAAATATCAATCCATTGAGTTCTGTACCTCCACTTCATTTATATTTTACCACCTTCAAACCTCAAATTCTTGGAACTGGCGACTGACTGGTGGCTCAATTATTCAACACAGCCAATGCTATTGTTGTCTGTGTTAGCAGTACCATTATCATATGCTAGCCCGGGATTTTATTGCATGTACATGTACAGTACATTACTAAGGTGCTCCAAACTCCCAGGGGCCAAAATATACTTGCCGTCTCGTACATGGTTTGTCTCGAATGCATGCATTTTTTGGGGTAATGAAAGTCACATGGATGTAGTCGTCATTTTCATTGTCTATATTATATTATAGGTCTATTTGTTGTGTAAAAGTACTAAAACACAGGACAACAAAATTAATGATTGGGACTAACATGATATTGATATGTGCTAGGGGAGACCAATGCGAACACCAAACATTTGCCAATATACATGCGTACTTGACTTAATATATCATAAAGGAATCACACCATTATTCCTTCATATTTAATATTCTGAACTGTGTTTCTTGTATGGCTGAGTCACCAGACCTGCCTATCATCCTCTTATTTTCTTATCAATCATGTCACACAATATGGCATATGCACATCCAGTGATATTCACATTTTTCTCCGCTCAGCGACCAATCCCATGCCCGTCATTATCATCAAAACATGTTTTTTGTGCATAAATTTACAATTATCATAATTATTGCAGTGCAGGTAGCGTGCAGTCTGGTTAATACAAGATTGATAGACATACCTGGCAGTGTGCCCCTAAAGGAAAAAACTGGGCTATATTGAGTAAAACTGAACCTCCTGGTCCTGTGTAACACACGTCAACTGAATTAGCCTTATTTCATGTACAGTGAAGTTAGTTGGCAGTTGCTCTTGAACGGGCCATGCTCCCAGAATAGTTGATGGCAGCCATTTTTTAAGTTCCATTCCATCTCATTTCATGATCAATAATGACTTTTACGCAATGATCCCTTGCCATTGTTAATGAATGTGTTATCAATTTTTTCCTAACAACACCCCTGACATGATTTGCATCTAAATATGGTTCCTGCACACTTTTTAAAACACAGTGTATTTGTTTTAATTTCGAGCTGTCACTTCAAACTCTGAGTAACTGGAATTGTCACAGTCATCTTGAGTCATGGACATGGTCGAGGAGCTGCTTTATTGGGACAAAAATCCTGAAAATAGATTTCCGAGGGCTTAATTCCCAATTTCAGTTAGAATATCCCTCATCTCCTGCCCCATACATTTCTTCTTTAATATTGATAAGTCTTGTTATATCAAGCAATATATTTTTGGGTGGTTGCATCAGACCCCACTCCCATGAGATCAAACAATTAAAAATCTGAAGAAATGATTGTTATCATGGTTATGACATTGATTTTCGTTCAGACCACGTGAACTTCGCATGGTTTATGCTGGTGCGGTTGCACTGAGCTGGAACTGCTTTTCAAGCCTGCAATTGTCAGTTCCTGTGTATGATAAATGAAAAATCTTCAATATATTTGTTGTCAACGATGTCATGGTTGAGAGTTATTGTCATTTCTTAGCTCGATCCAGGTTTCGGTAATTGTGCTGCTGTTTCAATTGAAAGTTTGGAATTGTGCCATTCTGCTGCGTTCTGGGTCATGCAACCAGGGCCTTGGAAGTGAGAAACTGAGCAGCTGTTTCTTGTGTGCATCATTACATGGATGCCAGGCTATTTTTCACTAATTATTACTTTATAGTTCTAGGTCATCATTTATTTTTGTCCATCTGATGCAACAAACCAGGTCCATATCGGGCCAGGCATAATTACTGGCATGACTGGGTGATGTGTCACTAAATATTGCTATGTACAATGTATACCATCAGCACCAGGAAAAAATTCGAAATTACCGTATCAAAGTTTTTCATCATAACCCAAGATTATCAATCAATATTAATCCCTCTTATCCTTTCCCATTGTGCATGCCATTTTGCGCAGTATTCTTCATGTTGGGTGTGGTACATTTCTAGTGAACGTTCATTTTACATGACCTGCACAATTATGATGGAACATTGATCAGCGATGCTTGCTTTTTTCATCGATTTATCTGTAGCAATTACAGTAAAAAGATACCACTGATTGTGACTGCAAATTAAAACCTGCTCTAATTAAGTAAGTACCAATTTGAACTTAAAAAAATAATGATTGTCTGTTCTTTTTAACCACATCATCGAATTGGAAATCGTCCAACAGTTTCATGCCACATGGAATGTGGCGTTTTCATTTTATTGAATTTTTGACGAATGCTTTTCACATGATCAGCCGGCTGATCAGGGGGTGTGGCTTCTATTCTTATTCAAATTAATGTGAGCATAGTGTTGGCCTACTTTTATGTTTATATTAACTCTGATAGGTTTTTGAGAGAAGACAGCCCCTTTGCAAATGTTCTACCGGATTTTCAAAAGTCTGGCGTCAGTACTTACCATTTGATTGCAAACCGGTTCATCTTTTTTATATAGTCCTTTAAAGTGCATTATTATGGTCTTTAAAAGGCAGCTTCCCTGAAGTTGAGACAAATTCAACATTGACAGTTAAAATAGAAAGACATTGAAACAAGATATTTCAGAATGATTTCTCTTCGAGTACTCTACCTTCAGTCAAAACTACGTGTATTCAACAAGAACATGAATGAAAGATTCATTCCCTTTTAACAAAGTAACTAAAACAAAAGAATGACCACTGACAGCTGCATCATCCCCCATCTAATCATTTTCGTTTAAATTAACACGCCACTCGAACCTCCTTCCCCAGTCCAATGCGGGCCAAGACAACACACGTGGCCGACATTTCGTCGTGGTAATTTTTCTCTAATAAGTGATTATGAGGTGTGTTGGAGGGATCGTTCACGGTGGATTTGTCTCACTCCGGGAATGGCTATTGACAATCAGCTGTCGTTTCTGCTAATTGTCACCCTTCGTCCCTCCAGGGGGTACAAAAGGCACATCAGGTGTTTGCTTCAAGACATTCAGAGGGTCAGCACTTCTTCTTGACTGGTTCAGTGTCAGAAAAAGGACACGGCTCATTACCAATCAACCATCAGACATGAAGCCGTTGTCGATTGATTGAGGACAAGTTACAGAATGAGAATCAATCCTATCACAACCAAATCTTGTTCTAATATTTCTTATTTTTGGAAAGTACGTATAGGGATGTGGTAGTTAAATAAACCTACAAAGAATCGCTATGAAATATGTTCACAACACATAATAAATGTATATATGTACATCTCTTTGAGAGGTTCACAAATGTTTCCTGAAAGTGTTCACGTTTATCAGGAAATCTCGCCTACAAAATGCCCTAACACCCAAAGAAAATGGTACAGAACAAGACTGGCCACTCAAGAAGTCATTGTTCCTGACACCTGGTGTCATCAATGAAAATATAATTACCTTTGTCCAGTACCCGTATAAACCCAACGGCAGGCACGAGTCGAGTTTGGTCAAATCATTTCGCCGGTTATAAAACAAGTGCCATCTAATTCCTCCGATTTCTCTGTTGATGCCACGAGCACGCATGACTGTAATTACTGGGTGTCAATGCTGTGATCTTGGCAGCACGCAAACAATGTAATTTGTGAACCACGCAACAGAAATTGGACCAGGATTCTGGGGGTATTTTTAATGGAGTGTCACATTACAAGGAGATACTCATTTAGGGCAAATGTTGTGGCCCTATTGAAGGGGATGAGCCCTCTGAACAGAGGGGGTTGTTTTTCCGAAAGCTAAACTTGGCCGGGAGCAGATTTTGGTGAAATATGATATGTAGCATGTGGTTTTCAATCTTGGATTTCCAACTACCAGGTATGATCTGGATGATGACTGCCCTGAGAATTGGTTAAGAACTGGATTAAATCTTAAGTTTTGCATTGCTATCACAATAGTTTCTCTTAAAAATCTCAAATTATCAAATGGGAGAATGAATAGTTGTCAGCTATATACAAAATTATCTTGTTGAATGGGCACCAAAGAGAAGAACAGCACAAAAATTGACACACAATATATAATAAATAAAAAGGCAATTTCCAGAGTGTTTGCGAATTTTCGACCCCAACCGGGGTCTTCTTCAGGCTGGTACTTTACAATCCGAAACTCTAGAACAGAGAATGGGCACCAAACAATCAATCCGTCATGTCCATTCCATGATCAGAGCTTGGTAAATGCATGGTTTTGCTGAAGGTGTCCGTCAGAAGAACCAGAATGATTTGCCTTGATTGATATTTTTCACATTTCTTGATGATAAAATTCATTCCAGGTCATCTCGAATATGGACATAGTTGGATGACCTCAAATCATCGAGATGGGGCTGAGGGATTCCCAAAACACTCATTCCCGAGATCTCGTCCATAAATAGCCCCAATCAGCTTCTGCCGTAGACTAATGGGCACCACACCACCTGCGTCCTGGCCATGAATCTTGTCTATGTCCCTTATAATCTTGTTTATTTTCCATAAATTTCTGAATATGATGTGCTGTTTGGTACCATTTCAAGTATTTACCATTCTTAAAAGCATGTTAACCTTGTTGTCCACTTAGGGGCTGAAATTTTGCCAATTCTTGCAAGTTTTAAACTTTGGAAAATTCGAGAAAAAAAGAAATTTCCCAAGGCTTGAAACTGGAGGACTTTAAGATTCACCTTAAACTCCACATCCGGCAACAAAGGTGCCATAAAGTACCCAATTAATTTTCCACTTACTGTGGTGAAAAAAGTTGGCATATTGAATAACATTTTGATTTAATACATGATTAATTGACCTTTGAGGAAAATCAGTGTAATTTTAATTGGTTTTGCAATCAGTAGGTTAAGTGTTTCCCATTTATTTTCAAGTCCAGTCTTGTTATATGTTGTGATGATGACAATTCAGGGGTTCCCATAAGTCATTTGTTTTTGGCTATTACCGGTAGTATTTTCATATTAGATGCACTGAAGTCATAGAATGCACCAAGTTGCCTCATATGATCAGCAAGCATCATAAGCTAGGTCTGTTACAAGTTAAGACAGGCTCGTGTCACAGCAGCAGGGTCACCTAATTTCTCCAAATTGCACTTAAAAACCTTCGAAATTTCTTCGTGTAGTTTAAAGGTAAACTAACAACTGTGAAAAGGTGGCCTTACATGCATTTTAGATCAATCTGCACTGACCACCCTCCGATGAGAAACTGCTATCCTTGTAGGCAATCCGCCACCCTCTGATGGGAGAAATCTAATGATACCAAATCCTCGATGTCTTTTCTCCACGAACTCCAGTTCACTGCCCAATATCCCTGTTCCTCCATCTTTCCCTGATTAACAAGGTTGGTGCAAAGTAATTAGCATCTTCACCTGATGTGGAATGACATGAACTGTACCGAGGACGGCCAATTAATTTGCGGTTGGGCATGTGGCTCTTGAGACTTGAAGACTACTGAACATTCCTTGTGATTCCTAACAATGATTGACGTCCACCCAAAGCCTCAGCTCAAGATGTCAAAGATCCTACAAAGCTTTTGCAGTGACCTTTCCTGGCCATCTCACCCACATCATTTTCATTAAGCTACCCTGAATAAATCTGCGGAAATGACACATTGCCATGTAGCAAACACAACAATTGAAGCTGGTAGCTGTGATATCTAAGGAGATGAGCCGGCTTTGGCTAAAACCATGGAAGCTGTCTGAGAAGAACTGTCCACAGTAATATGATTATGCATGATATGAATATAATCCAGGTGCACGTTGTCTGGGCTTTTCATTTTGAAGGCAAATGACTGTCTGAGATTGAGAATCATCTTGATTTAAAATATCCTCTTGTGTGACATTTGCCAACATCAAATTTTTGCTACATAACCTCCACTACAAAACTTCCACTCACAAGTTGTTGATGGTGATGAACCCTAATGTCAAGCACCTTCTTCCAGCATGAAGAATCGGAGGGATTTATCTCTGCTAGGTTTGCCCATTCCTTGTGGCGTTTCTCTTCATGAATCTGTCGTGGTGAGGTTACTTAGTTCACTTATCCCAACATTTCTCTGTTCTCTTCACCTGTCTATGGTTTTCTTTGATTTCATATCATTCACATGTACCTCCCTTGGTTCAAGTTGAAGGTATCTGCCATCTTAATACCGGTAGTCAGACTCAGGAATGGTGAGTAAGTTATCAGCAGTCACTCAGTCATGTCAGTGGTCTTGTCACGAGATGGTTGTGATTGAATATCGGTGAATCATCATCAATATATGTCAGGAAAGGTGGACATGAGCAACATCACTAGGTGGTGCTAAATGTAACATCGCTTTAAGTATGGTACTATACCATCCAATCCAATCTTGTGCCCAATGTGGATGGTGATATTGCATCTAACATGTCTTTATAGAAAATGCTTGAAGAGTGATAAAAGTTGTTGAACATCCATTGGGTAAACTGGCCTCATCCATTGGGTAAACTGGCCTCATTCAGTGGGTAAACTGGCCTCGAAGTTCTCCAAAGATGCCAAGCAGGCAAATATTCGTAACAGGAGTAACTGTAGCTTTTCCAATGTACCTGACCTTCTCAGTTTTGTCCAGGATTTGTTACTCTTGCCATTACAAACGTTGAAAGTACAGCCACTTTCACATTTTCCTCTGCTTTGAATCCTTGACTTATCCTCATACGAACAAGTACCTGGAAAAAATGAGTACATATCGGTCATTCCAGCAGGGTCGCTTACCTTTTCTTGTTTTATGGTTGGGGTGCATGGAACCATGCCATCCTTTGTAAGGTTTTTCCGTGATTATCATGGTCATATGATGATGATTGTATGTTTCCCTTAGTAATCATGGCAAGAATGCATGTTGCGCACTCTTTCTCTGCAGTTTGCCTTGTAAGTGATGCCAAGTTGGAGCTCTGCCCATAACCTTTCTCAAATTTGGAAATAATGCGTAGCCAGGATTTCCGCATCGTGTTTGAGGACCTCTGTCCCCTGCGCAGCTATCATCCTTGTTGTTATCAGTATCCTTCAGCATGCGCCACGAGCAAAGCAGGTTTATCTCCTGCCGAGTTGAGTGATGGTTGCATACCTTTGCACCGTCATTCCAACCCAAGCTTTCTGATGCTGCTTTCCTACAGTTGCTGGTAGAGATACACAGGCTCATCCTTTCAACAAAAGTTGACTCGAGCCTTGTCTAAAAACATCCACCTTACCATGATCTTGTACTTAACCCTGTCTGACCTTCTGAGTTTCCATCATATTTCTGGTGCAAAAACAGGTGTAAGACATGGATTAATGTTACACTTCATCATAAAGGTTTTTCTTGTTCCGAGCAGAGGAACATGTTATTGTTGTAATGTAAGAAACTAGCGAAGAACCACCCCTGATGTAGCTGATGAGAGGGAGCTATCAATTTTCTGGAATCAGCAGAGGTTTCTGGTTTGTTTTGTACACCACCCCACTGCTTTCTGTAATTCATCTACAAGTAGGCCTAAAATGGGAAATATATTTGTCAGAGAATAGGGTCTGGGAGCAATGGTGGCAGCACAAATCTCAGTCACAGTGAGATCATCTTTGCTTGCTCTGTCTGTCGTGTCTGTGAGCAAAAGTCTATGTGTGCTGTCTCATCTCTGCAAGTTTTATGTCCACGACACGCCTCAGACAAGATTTCCAATCTCGCAGACATAAATTTGTATTTATGCTGCCACATGTCAGCAAGAACTCACGAATATGAACTTGTGTGTGTTCAGTACAGTGTTAGAAGATTTACCTGTCTTATTGGACTTGTTTCACTGTTTTATCCCAATCTTCTGTTGCTGTCGTTCATCATCCCAGCATTGTTGATATTTCTTGAAAACTATGTTGTCTAACATTGCAATTTGACACCTTTGTTTTCTAGAAGTATTGTTTTCTTGTGAGGAGTGCTTGTTTATAAACTGAACTTCCATACATCACCAGAAGAATGTTGTGTTGCTTTGCAGGAGACGAGCTTTTCACTCACGCTCATGACTTCACTTACAATTCTGCAGCAGACTTCACGAAAGAGATTTCTGTAAATAAAACATTCAATTTCAGTGAAACATGTGGTAGAGGAAGAATTGCCTCCCAAGTGTGGTTTCTTAGAAAATGAAGTTTGTTCTACATCAACATTAACTTAGAAATGTTAATTGAATTATATATCAATAATGCTGTTCGGTATTATCTTACTGATGAGACGTATTGTTTCCAAGAAGTATTTTTTCTCCCTGTATCACCTGAAAGCTTTCTCTGTGATATGTTTGGAAACAATACATTGGTCATGCAGCTTCGTATCAGGAGTCTAGACTACCTTTATGAACTTGTTTTGTGTACGAACCTGAACTGAGGTGTTTCGAGTTCAAAAGTGCCAGAGTCTATGGCCATGAACCTTCCCTTGAAACTATAGGCTTTGGTACATGTATGTAAATATCTCAGCATTTGAATGCTGATGACGACCCAAGGATCACCATCACAAGTCCATGTTTATGTTCAGTTGTGAATGTCATAAAGTCACATACCGGTACATGTACCGGTATGTTTAGTTTGATTGGAGCCTAGAATTGGAATGATCGCTCCCCACTTCTGCCCTATTTCATACCATATTTTGTGACCATGTTACTTCTTCTTAGCAAATGTCCCCAGTCCAAGAATGTCACCTACCTTCTCAGCAACCTTATACCGGAATAAAAAGCCAGCCATGTTTCCCCGGACTATCTCTGTTGCTTGAACACCTTGACAATACACCAGCAGAACTGAAAGATTAGTTTTGACTTTGCACATATCAATGTTGTTTTGTCTAAAGGCCTGGAGGTACTGTAACCAATGATAAAAAATAGATTGATGCATCCCCTTTAAGTTGAAACAGGTGTTTTAGTCAGCCATGTGACTCATTAATGTTCTCGAGCAATGGCAGTTCAGAAGAAGCATCATAAAAAACAAACCTTACATTTGCATACACGGTTTCTGGGGGTACCATCCTGTCAGGATAGGCCGAAGTACTTGGTGGGTTTAGGACAACTCTTTGGAATGTTGCATGCTTCCCGCATCTCCAACCTGTCAAGTTTGACAACCCTGCAAGTTTATATCCACACTGGCAGTGGATCAGTTGGTAACCTGACGAAGCCAACCGAGTCTCGCAGAAAGCCCCATGGGTTTGAAAAACAGGCTCTGGTAAACAAAAAGCAATCCAATCGTTGATTGCTGTCTGAAGTCTGAAGATTCCTATTGAAAAACATTCCAGATCATCACGATGTGATTTCTAGCTTAGATCACCAGGTGGCAGCACTGTATACTCCTCTGTTGCCCTCAACAGTTGTCACCTGTTCTGCCAGCATTTATGGAAAATTACCCTCTTTGCAAACGGTCATGATTGGGGGGGGGGGATGATTTCTGACCAGATACTGAAGTCCTGTGAAGGGTCAGGAATGCTGTTCAATTTTTGAACAGCTGAAAAACTTCCATGTTCCCTGAGGCCAAATCTTTATGAGAAACCAATGTTTATGTGGGGAAAGACTCTTTAGAATTTTGGCACTAATCTGACCAAATGTAGGCCAACATGTTCTGTTCTGCCAGCATGATTTTGACCCACTAGCATGGGCAGTCATCAAATCAACATGAGGGAAAGAGCCGTCAAAACATTGCATGTTGATATCTGTATCCAAGGCCAATTGGCACAATTTCAGGACAGAGGACAACTTGGAAATCGAAAGCCAGTGAAAAGTGATCTCCCATTCCTTTATTTGGGCTTGCTAAAGTTGCTAACTAGGACAACAGAGAATACACTCTCTGGAATTTATTGCTCTTCATATTCATCATGGACATCATGGACCATCAAAAAAGTTCTTAATCCCCACCCATTTTATCAGTTCTGCTCGAGTGCAGTGCAAATATTCAATTAGATTTAAACAAGTCCTCACATGTTCAATCTGTCACCATCACTATTGTTATCTTATCTCCTTTATCACAATCGGGAACGAAATCGCTGGACTTGAACTTTTACCTTAAGAAAGTGTAATTGTGTGGCGCAGTCTCCTGTTCAACAGATTTACGTCTTACAAATTGATTATTCAACTCTTCTTCCTGTAATGTACTAGTTAATTTTTTTGTCTTTTCAGGTTACATATTGGTGTGTTCTCTTGTTGTTGACAGCCAGAATGCACATCGTCCCTAAGATAGTGTGATGGTACACAGCCAAACTATATAAAACTCAAGAAAAAGCCAGGGACCTTATTCACGAAGGTCTTGTAACTTTTGGGAGTACGTCAACTATTGTCCCAGTTTGCGAACAACCTATTGTTCACTATCAGCCTGACAAAGGATTTGCGTGTCCTTAAAGTTATGGGAGCTTTGTGAATAAGGTCCCAGAAGACAGCAGACCTTCAGGCGCATCTCAACATGGGAGTTATCTCACACGAGTTGGCTCTCAATTCACCATTGTTGGTTTTCTTACGGTTCATGCCTTGACCAATGAAAAAAATGCCTGCCCACGGTTTTCACGGCCGACTTGCTCATAACAGCCAACATGCACAAGAAAACTCTGATGTGGAGGATTGCATTTAGGCCAGCATGATGTGTGCAAGAAGTGTGAAGACCACTTACCGGTAGGCCTACCTGAGCTGTTAGAGTGGGGCAGTGGAAAAGCTGTGCCTTTCATCTCAGAGGTTATGGGCTTCACTTCATTTTGTACTGTCGACCTCTAACAATGTTGTCACTCAAAGTGTTTGTCGTGTAGATATCCAGTATCCAGGATCATGGATTTACTTGCAGCCTTACCGGTACCTTAAAACAAAAGTAGTGTTTTATCAGATTGTGCATTAAACAAAATAACTTTTCATAGAAAATGTTTCTTCAGTAATTAGTGGAGATGTTGATGAGGGAATCTTACCAGTAACTGCCATCCACTGCCCATTCCTGATGATCCCTTTCTTTCGTACTTCTCACTGGAGTGTTCTTAGATGGGTAGGCGTTTGTAAACTTGCCACATGAGTTGATGAATTATTGTGATAGATTATGATATGAAGTAGGCCTGGCCTACGCTGTATGTTATATAACATATCATATGATAACAGAAGACAATGGATAGAGATTAAGTGTTGCACAAAAGGCAAAAAATATGTCGTACAGTTCACTCATCTTTCATAAAAGTTTAGAAAAAAGTCAACGGTGAAAACTGGAGTCGTGAATTCAGTAATGAAACAACAAAAATTGCAGCGGAATATGGCTGCCGCAGTGAAGGTGTTAAGTAACAGTAGACCTTGCCATCTTCCTGTGTTACCAGTACTTCTTAGCAAGTTGGCAGGCAATTTTCCATTTCACCGGAAGGATAAACCATGATTTGCATACATTTTGTACAGCTACGCATACAGCTTATCTGGATCAACAGCACTATCTTCTCGTCTTTCGCCACTTTTGATAAATGGGTAACGTTATCACATGATTAGGTTCTTTGGTGGAAAGAAAATTCGGGAAGTCAAGAACACTTAGGATGAGGGCTAATTTTCAAGGGGGTATTTGTTTCAAAAGCATTGCTTCTATTGTCTATCATGAAATTGATGACCACAGAAGATCCAAGAGCCCAAGTGCTCAAGTGGAACCTCTCTTAGTGGACACCTCTGCCAGGAGGACACC
>NMRB01000303.1:312411-332902 GCA_002633025.1 Notospermus geniculatus | reverse complement strand
TAATTTTTTTGTCTTTTCAGGTTACATATTGGTGTGTTCTCTTGTTGTTGACAGCCAGAATGCACATCGTCCCTAAGATAGTGTGATGGTACACAGCCAAACTATATAAAACTCAAGAAAAAGCCAGGGACCTTATTCACGAAGGTCTCGTAACTTTTGGGAGTACGTCAACTATTGTCCATTTGCGAACAACCTATTGTTCACTATCAGCCTGACAAAGGATTTGCGTGTCCTTAAAGTTACAGGAGCTTTGTGAATAAGGTCCCAGAAGACAGCAGACCTTCAGGCGCATCTCAACATGAGAATTATTCACACGAGCTGGCTCGGAATGCCCAATTCACCATTGTTGGTTTTGTAACGGTTCATGCCTTGACCAATGAAAAAAATGCCTGCCCACGGTTTTCACGGCCGACTTACTCATAACAGCCAACATGCACAAGAAAACTGATGTGGAGGATTGCATTTAGGCCAGCATGATGTGTGCAAGAAGTGTGAAGACCACTTACCAGTAGGCCTACCTGAGCTCTTAAGAGTGGGGCAGTGAAAAGCTGTGCCTTTCATCTCAGATGTTATGGGCTTGATTTTGTGCTGACCTCTAACAATGTTGTCACTCAAAGTGTTTGTCGTGTAGATATCCACTAGCCAGGATCATGGATTTACTCGCAGCTTTACCGGTACCTTAAAACAAAAGTAGTGTTTTATCAAGAGATTGTGCATTAAACAAAATAACTTTTCATAGAAAATGTTTCTTCAGTACCGGTAATTAGTGGAGATGTTGATGAGGGAATCTTACCAGTAACTGCCATCCACTGCCCATTCCTGATGATCCCTTTCTTTCGTACTTCTCACTGGAGTGTTCTTAGATGGGTAGGCGTTCGTAAACTTGCCACATGAGTTGATGAATTATTTGTGATAGATTATGATATGAAGTAGGCCTGGCCTACGCTGTATGTTATATAACATATCATGATAACAGAAGACAATGGATAGAGATTAAGTGTTGCACAAAAGACAAAAAATATGTCGTACAGTTCACTCATCTTTCATTTAGAAAAAAGTAAACGGTGAAAACTGGAGTCGTGAATTCAGTAATGAAACAACAAAAATTGCCAGCGGAATATGGCTGCCGCAGTGAAGGTGTTAAGTAACAGTAGACCTTGCCATCTTCCTGTGTTACCAGTACTTTTTAGCAAGTTGGCAGGCAATTTTCCATTTTACCGGAAGGATAACCATGATTTGCATACATTTTGTACAGCTACGCATACAGCTTATCTGGATCAATAGCACTAATCTTCTCGTCTTTCGCCACTTTTGATAAATGGGTAACGTTATCACATGATTAGGTTCTTTGGTGGAAAGAAAATTCGGGAAGTCAAGAACACTTAGGATGAGGGCTAATTTTCAAGGGGGTATTTGTTTCAAAAGCATTGCTTCTATTGTCTATCATGAAATTGATGACCACAGAAGATCCAAGAGCCCAAGTGCTTATAGTTTGGTTTGTTGGAACTTCACCTTTGCTTATTAGCAATGAAAGGTGAATCTCAAGGCCTTGGGTGGATCTTAAAGAAACACACATGAAAGTTGGGTTCTTAGCCTTCTCTTCTGTAGGCCTACATACTTACACACAGGGAGGTGGTAGCTACAGGCTTTGGGAGCCAGGTGTGTAATGAGTTGTTTGTGCATTTATTGTGGAAATACTTGCTTCTGGTGAAACTGTGTTATTGCTTATCTATCTAATTGGGCTCATCACTTCTAAGGATATGGTTATGTTTGTAATGATAATGTAAATTCAGAAGAAAATGGAGATCGTTCTGACGAGTGATAAGGACCTCTGCCCATTGCCTCAATATGTGCCATTTGGGGTTATACATGTACAACTTCTGATACAAAAGCCCCTTTTAAAAAGGCACTGATATTGGCCAAGGTAGAGGTTGTATATATAAAATGTTTCTTATTGGCTCCTTTGCTCAAGCTCAAGCAAAGTTGAATCTTACTACTAGTATGTGATAAGACGACCATTTGCACATCGTGTAATTGGTCCGCAAATGTATAAAAGAAAGTTTTAAAATATCTGTCCACAGTAATAGTATTTTGATGGAAGACATGTAAATAAATGTCTAGTTTTCTGTTGAACTTCAATAAATTGTCTATTGTCTCTATAGATTTGAATCAGTTCCCTTCTTTTCTGCTATTTGAAACATCAAACTGGTCTCTCAAGTCAAATGTTTTTGATGTGCTTTAGTTGTGGTCTCGAGATCCTGTGTGTCTCTGTCAAGTAGAAACTTCCCTCGGCTGATACCCGGAACCAGTGAGCTGTGAAGTAGCACTACCTGTTGACTCGTGACCAGACGTGTGCAGAAGTATACGGGCCGTATTCAAAAAGGGTGATCATCGCGCGATTAAGACTTAGACGCGTGTAACTTCACTAAATGCACACACTTCCACCATGCATTTGACGAAGTTACACGCGTCTAAGTCTTTAAACACCCTTTTTGAATACGGCCCTACGTGTTTTTCTGCGATTGCACAGTGACTGGGTTGGGACGAGTGCTCAAGAACTATAAGCTTACTTGAAAAACAAATCTTTTTTCTTGGCCCCTTCTGATCGTGAAAACAATTTTGCCATGTGATCGAGTATGAAGGAAAAAACAGTTGAAGTGAGTTGGCTGACCCACTTACCCTTTGCCTGAATATCCTTACCTAAATTAGCTAAATTAATATAATTAAGAAGATTATTGACCCATATATCCCTCAGATAAGCAATCAGATGAAGAGATGTCAAGAACGTGCCAGATCACGACAGTTACATGGACTGTGTCTGACTTTGATACATCACCAGGCACGGATCCAGAGGGGGGCGGAAGGACTCCCACAAACGGGCAGCAATCCTTGCGCATTCAAGATGGCTGCCTCGGAATTGTGTCCGAGGGGAAATGCGACCGTACGGAAATTGCCGAGCAGTTGCCTTCGGAAGTTCCGAATGATCCGCCGCCTCCATCAAGCTACGCCCCCCCCCCCTTTCTGTCAACCCTGGATCCGTGCCTGATCACGGGGCAGTTTTTGGACAGATTACCAGAATTAGGCCTAGGAAATCGAATTCCAACGTCAGGATCGGTAGCTACTCTTCCATTTCCACACCGACCTTGCACAATGTTGGAGAGATGGTCCCTCTGGCCAAACTGAGCGCATTCTAAAGGCCTACCTATGGCCTACATGACACATGTCTACTTTTACCGCGTAAAAATGTGGAAGGAAGTCGTGACATCACCAATCTCCAACGCAGAGGTCAGACGGTTTCACCTTCACGGAACGCCGTAGGTCTACACCGTTTTTAAGCCCTCTAGTCCCGTATCCATGGACCTTTTGACAGCATCATTAAACTACGGTACCTTTGTAACTGATGGGAGATATTTCATCTTGAAAAGCAAGGCTGGATCCCACTAGAACATCCCTTGCGTTGTGTCGTCTGCATGCACGTGGCTAGGACTGGCCCCTGCCCTCACGCCGCTCGCTGCATGAGCGTGAGTATTACGTGGATTGAGGACTAGTCTAGTATTTGCTATATTTTGATTGGTTCCCGAGATCGGCGCGCGAAAAGCGCTGTGATTCAACTGTACGCGGAATTCAGCATTGGCATGATGGGTTGCGAAAGAACGGATGGAAATTTTTGGTTGCGTTGATTTGAAGGGTTAATGTGCATGTTCCTCTATCCGAGAAGTATGTTGAACGCAGGCCAAAGGCCTATTTCGATCTTCCATTTAACCTATTTTAGGCCTACCTAGTTCGCGCTGTGACACACTCGCTGGAGCTTGTCCAAGAGAGTATTCTATTTGATCTTTTGGTTTGTTCGTCATTATAAACATCGCAGAATTGATAAGAAAGAATCAGAAAGGTTGCCTAGCGGAACAAAGCCGTCGTAATTTGGGGAGGTAGGCCTACTTCGAAATATTACTTTTAGCGCTTCAAATAGGGCATGTCTAAAAATAGAACGAGAATGGATCTGCGACAAAGATGCTTTGTTTACCACTCATCGGAATAAAGCCTAGTTTGGGTCAGTGCCATCATTTCCCGGACCTTAAAATTAGGCCAACTTAAAAATAGATGGACAATAAGGCGAAACATTGGCATCTTTTAGTGCGCACTTTGTGACCAGAATACTGATTCCACAAGGCCTACCTGGGCCTTTTATCTTATGTTGGAACAGGTGATAGGCCCTACAAAGATGTTTATTCAAAATCACACATGATTTCTGTCGATTTTTCCCGACCCCCCTCCCAAGTGCTGGTTCGATATGGAAACTCTTTTTGCTCCTGTCACATCGGCACTGCCTTATATTGAAGTCTGTGATCACTTGGTGGCAGCACGTGCTGCCAACTTCGGGTGGGACAGTTTCAATGCCGAGGCGCGTACGTATGCAGGATTTTGGAAGGATGCAGGAATTGTCGAAAAAATATACATGTATTACTGGCCTTTTTGAAGAAAGATTCGCAACTTTTTTCCATCCTGTGTTAATCAGGGTTTTTTAATGTTACTCCCTCCGCACCACATTTGCGTGCGGTGACGGAGCTGGGGCGAGCGCCAAGAATCGCTCATATTCTCTAAATAGGCATTTGGAGAATTGCGACGTGTAGTTTCATTTTAATTCATTGGTTTCTGTTTCCCCCTCTCTGCTAATTTTAATCCATTTCATAACGCAACCATAGTGTAGCCGAGTCATGGCCGATTCGGTGAATTATACTTGTGTCAGACCATCAGATGTGTGAACCACGCTCGTCGCGCGTGGGCTGCTCATGATAACTTTCACACGCAGAGATCCAGCACACTGATTTTATTGCTAAAATCTTGAAACTGGGCCGTGAAGTCATAAACTGTTCACATGAACTTAATTCTCGCTGTTCCACATCGTCGAACGCGCGTGGGCTGCCCAAACTGTCCCTGGGAAACAGCTGAAGGCCCATTTTCTTCTCTGCAACGCTCTATTTCATGATCAACCGAACATTTCGTCACGCGCACGGCTCTCTTCCAAACTCTGTGAGCTGTTCTCACACCTATACAGGAGAAGGACTTCTGACATTTCTGCCCAAAATAGACATGATCTTGACCGCCTCAGGCATGAGTTGGTATGACATAATTTCATGAAAACATTTTCAGTTTTTTGCAGTTTTTTGCCTGGAGGAGATCGCACCCGCATTCATTTTGCATGACCACAATATCATTAAACACCTGCCCAAATTTTGAAATGATGTGAATATTGAACCTATAAATCAGTTTGTGTTAAAGGTTGAAACGACCTAATTTAAGGAACAAAAACATTGAACTATTTCGTTCCAATTTGCCACGTGTTAAATCACGCGAGTTTTAGATCAAATAAGGCCATCTGATTGTGTTAAGATACATGTAGCAACTATTTCACCCTGTCCATAAAATAGTTGGTAAAAACCACTTTATCAAAATCAGCAACGTTTTCATTTCAGCGGCATTTATAGCACGCAAGAAATCACAGTAGACAAGAAAAAACCGACCCGTGAAGTTTTTCTGGGTATCCAGGCACGTGCCAGCTGTTTGAGCGCCAAATTACGCTTAATTTGCAGATAATTGTCAACATAAAGTATGGGTAAATTTGATGTTGGGAAGACACATCTATTATTAATGATAATTTCTTTAGAGTTTATTCATCACGGCGTGTAGTTTATACCTATAGGCCTATATTTTGATAACGTGCCTAGGCCCATCTGGAGATAAGCGTGCTCCCCTACTGTGAGGCACGTGGCCTAACAATAGCTTTATTAGCCAAAGGACTGCTTTTAGAAGAGGCTAAAGAAATAGGTCTGGTGTAATGTTTCTGTTATTGGTGCTTGTTTTCCAAGACTTATTTATCAGGAAGACGAGTTTAGGCTTGTTAGGCCTAGTGTCAAAATCCATCTGTCACTCAACTGTCATTTCTGCGGGGAAAATCCGACGAATATTCATTGATAAGAGTTTGCAACAAGCCTAAGCTTATCCGCGCGATTATCAACTGCGGAATTGTGGCGAAATCAAAAGCTCTATAAAAAGTCCACCCTTTCCTAACATAATCTTCGTCTCGGTTGAGTCACCGACATGACCACGCCCCAGACACGGGCTAATAATAAGTAAAATGATGAAATTTGTCTGCTTGGGGATTCTATAATCATGACTTTCCCGAGTTTTTAACTATGACTTAGATTGACTTCCATAAATAGCCCATTTTTAGTTTTGTTTTTGATTTTGATTTCTCTACCTGTAAATGCTGTTGATCAGTTCTTGCGAAATAGGCCTAAATTAGGGATGATTTGATTAGGCCCTCTGTCTACGACCACAGCCAACTAAGGGTCAGTTCAATGCGCCTTCAAAATATACTACAAAAAGATCATTTCAATCGCCACCGTAGAGAATTTGAAAATATCAAAGAAGGTTCTCGGCAGCGTCCCCTGATTGGCCCCGGCACCATCATCTTCCAGACAGTTTACCGGTTACTATGACGACCAACCGGAAGTTACCATCACCAAATGTAATGAACGCAAAAGTGGCACGTTGGCTTTTGATTTAGAAGTCTGCTGATATTGTAAACATGAATATGTTATTGTCTGGGTCCGAGAGTGTGATATTGATCTCCAATAAGCACGTTGCTCCGCGCCGCACCGCCAGTCGCTAGGTCGCCGTCATTGCTAAAAATAAATTGGGCCCTTCTATAAGTTGTGATTAGGCATTGCGTTTGATATCACAAGTTGCAACGTCTAAATTGACATCTATTGGATAGGCCCTGACTTGAGTTTCCTCATCCCTCATTAATCCGTCGACCAGTAAATGGCTATTAGTCGCCCGCCATTGGGTCATGAATAAAGACTAGCAAATGCTTTTACTACAGATTTGTACAGCACAGCCTGGTGCATTTGTATTGAAAAATTCAATTAATAGCATTTATTAGTCTTTATTCATATGACCCATTGTTTGGCCTTGAGGCAATATCGGCCCAGGCCCTCTTCTCCATATGTTTCCTGTCTGAAGAGCCCCCGTGAAGCTGTCAGTCTGGGTTTAGTGGGTTGTGATCGATCAACTGGCATTCCACTTGTGCTTTGTGATCAATCGGAATAAATGTTGTCTGTCTAGAGCAGACTGGCCCGCAACGCGTCTTTGACTGACGCACAACGCCACTGGCCCACAACGCGTCTGAGACTGGCCCACAACACGTCCTTTCCACAACACGTCTTTAGACTGGCCCACAACGCGTGTGAGACTGACTGGCCCACAAACACGTCTTTAGACTGGCCCACAACGCGTCTCAGAGTGGCCCACAACGCGTCTTCAGACTGGCCCACAACGCGTGTGAGGATGGCCCACAAACACGTCTTTAGACTGGCCCACAACGCGTCTCAGACTGGCCCACAACGCGTCTTCAGATGGCCCACAACACGTCTTTAGACTGGCCCACAACGCGTGTGAGACTGGCCCCCAAACACGTCTTTAGACTGGCCCACAACGCGTGTGAGACTGGCCCACAAACACGTCTTTAGACTGGCCCACGACGCGTCTTCAGACTGGCCCACAACGCGTCTTTTTACTGGCCAACAACGCGTCTTCAGACTTTTCAAGAAAAAGAAGAAAAATATATTTTCTTGGTCGCACCAACTTCAGATACAGGAACCTCCGCACAGGGTCCAAGTCATTCGGGAAGATTCGGGAAAGCCGGGAGATTGGCAGAGTCAGTTCCCATGATGCTCGGATGTTGCGCTGTTTAGGAAGTGACGTAACATCTGTAGAACTGGCGGTCGAAATGGCTGATTGTGCACTGAGGAATGAATAAATTACAACTTCACTTGCTAATATTGGATGCATGTGTGAAGGCAAATGATCTACATCAGCAGCCAACCATGCTTTTGTTTCGAAAAAAGACGCCAAGGCCTTGATATCCACGAGGTCATAACGGCAGCATCATGATTTATAGATGACCAATATAGCCTACATTATATTTTTAGATCGTCGCGACAATGGCCATGAAAAATTAATAACATCTCGAATTAAGCAACAGCAATTTCTGCTGCAAGGCGATTGCATGTCTGCTGGAGAACTTGCAGCGATACCTGTACATTTCATGTGCAGTCATACATGTAAGTCATTTTTAATTGCTGGTGATCCACGTTGGTCTCAAATTGACCCAGTAGCTGAGAGTCGCATCATTCCCGATAAAGCCAGCCGCACATTTGCGGCAAAACTCAATGCGGTAGGGGTGTTTTTTAAGTCGACTGACCCAACGCTGTCGACTCGTCATTCAGCCGGGTCAGTCGATGTTAAAAAACACCCCTAACGCATTGAGTTTTGTCGCAAATGTGCGGTTGGCTTTAGATTTTCGTATTCCTTCCCAAGACGTCACTTTCTCAAGAAATAAATCCTCCTGCATATGTTATTAGGGCATGTTTTGGTTATCAACTCATAGCAACCTGTCCAACTAGGGGCCACGAAAACATTATCGTCTGCCCCCTCGTCACGCCTCAGAGTTCATCAACTTTCTTGATATTATATCAACAATACCCTTGCACAATAAAAGCGTGCACTAAAAATATTGACCTGATGTCGATTTATATCAAAATAATTGATCTTAGGCACATGACATCAGATAAAGGGTCGCATGTGATTGTGCTAACTGAGCTAACTTGCCTGGGCCTGTGCGTCAATAAGTAGCGAGCCTCATTTATATTTCATGTTATTTTTCGACGTGTGACTAACGAAACTCGCGGACTATTCACTTGCTCTTGAATAAACTCGAGAGCGCGCGCCTGATCCGTGCAAGAAAACTGGCTACTGGCAAGCAGCACTGGCCAAGAGGAAGGCATCCTCGACAAGTAACATCGACGAGTCGCCGGCGCCCTCACTTCAATATGAGGAGCGGGTCCGAAATGTCCGAGCGGGGATCAAACCCGGAAACTCAGTGGTGACAGGTGCCGAAGAGCACCACTCCACTCTGGCAGCCAAAATACATCGACTGACACAGCCCACTTCATTTCTCTGCATTTGCGGGGACATTTTATTCCAAGAACTACCATTCGGTCCTCAACGTCACGTTCGCAACCAGATCATGGGACCCGCTCTTCACTTCACATTTTGCACAATCGCAGTTTAAGTGGAAAGCAAACAAATTGGCGGTCGTTTAATGTATTTGATTTTGATCAAGCTCCCGGCCCACACACTTCTTGAAACAGGCAACTCACAGTACGATAATATTATCATTGACCTCATGAAAAATTGACGAACGCCTAATGAATGTTCTGTCAATCAGTTGCAATTACCTCGGAACTTCGTCAACGCAGTATCCGTGGGCGGCCGGGCCTAAATCGCGACCAAACGCCTTCACTCACCCCCCGCGCCCCGCAGTCTCTTCACCGTGCGAAACCTTGGATTGCCGAGGTTGGCGATGATGAGGGCCTACCTGACGCAACGAGGATTCTGATTGGTCACTGCGGCAGCGCTGTCGTGCGTCATGCGGGCAGTGAATCACGCTGGACATTCCCCTTGCCAGATGCGCTCACCAGAGTTCAACACTGACATACAGTTCCGAAATTAACCCTTTAGCAGCGACGAAATGCTGCGAGGAAGTTCCGTGAAGTTCGTGGATTATCCTCGCCTATTGTCAATGTGCGGATGATCCAAGAAACGCGGATGACCGACCGCCGAAAGACAGACCATGACCAGTTCGGCCCGAAGTCACCCGACACAATTATTCATTGTACTAAACAAAGACCTTCCAATCTGAGGTCTCACTCCGAAAATTTATGGATCTTTTTGATGGTTGTCTGATATCATCTCATCTCGCTGGGATGACTAACTACCCCATCTTTGGCAACAAACTCCCATCAGGACAAATTGCTTCTTATCGACCTTGAAATTGCTCTCCACCATCGATCTTGGCTGTGGCAAACCATTAATTGCTTGCAGTTCATATTTAATGGCGGAATTCCATGACTACCAGTCTATTATGGGACCTCGTAACATTTGTCTAGACGAAATCGTTCCGTCCACTGAGTCTAGACGACCGCAACAGGTCAGAAAATCCTTGGTGAAATTATCAAGGTCACATTGAAAGCATGTGAACTTTAGTGGCGCAGAGAGGAACCATCGGGGCTTGTCACCTCGGTGAGGTTGGTCCGACCCTTCATGACTCCCAAAATGTCAAAATTGACCTTTATATCTTGTTGTTTTATCCTGGTAACGACGATAAAACTATTCTTGTCTGTAAAGTCACATAAGGCACAGTCAGACGGTCCCTTTCATGCTGTCATTTACATCATATGGCCGCAATTAAGCGACTAACACGATGCAATTAAGAACAAATGGCAATATCGTCTATGTTCTTTTTATTTCTAGCCATGACTCGTCTGGGTAAAAAAAAATGTTGCAGCGCCAACTGCGAAGTAAAGTTTGAGGAAAGTATTCTTTAAGGACGGGGTCATGACTCACTTGGTTGTCCTGGACGTCCTCGACGACCGCGGGAAAGTCGGGTAATAATAGAGCATGATAGCATCTCCACCGACTTGTGGAACATCATCACCAAGAATATTTTCAGATTACATAACGGCGTCGTTTGAACTGGCTTTAGAGGAGTCAAATTTATCATCTATTATTGTATCAGAAAGGAATTGTACGTGGGAACAATTGCTTGGGAGAAACCTCGTGAAATAACATTCGATGCGAAAAATCTTCCATCCTTTGTTTTGGTGCAAACAGAACATGACTCAGCCGATATTTTAGGAGCAGATTGACAAAAGAGGCACGTGGCCAAACAATTAAGTTATTTTGGCACAGACTCAATCTGATTGCGATTATTCAAGCAAGAGATTTGGTACTTATTGTGTTGATTATATCGTTCTGGTGTCTGGGGATGACAGCGATTGGCCTGTCATTAAAATGTGCCGAAGGATCAGACATCAAGTTGACAAATCAGAGATCGTCTGAGATCAACAAGTCGTGGTCATCAATAATCGTCATCGAGGGTTCTCTGTCTGATCCACTCATGCATGATGATGGTTAATTAGCCCTCTGATAGGGCCGTAGCTAGCTTTGTGTGTGGGGGGACCTTAGTCTCAGTCTTTTTGCCATTTTGCAACAACCATTTCGGCCAAAATCTGCATGAAAAACACCTTTTTTCGGTGACATCTGGCAGCTAGCTACGGCCCTGCTCCAACCTGACTGTTGTTTTCGTCGCTATGTACTAAATCACTCAATCTAATGATTTTCTAATGAAAAATGCATGCAAAAATATAACATTTAGGCCTATTAGTGCATGAATATTGGCATGTATTTTTTTTCAGATTTTTATAACAGGTGCATCCACAATGATTTGGAATTATTTTCACTGCCTCACCGTTTATCATCATTCTGGCCACTTTCTATGAACGCAGGTGTAACATCTGCCAGTGTTTCTGTATGTCAAGGTTTCCTCTTGTTCTTTTGCCGTAGCTAGCTTTGTATGTGTGTGCAGTCTTTTTGACATTTAACCTTTTTTGGCCAAAATCTGCATTAAAAAACTTTTTTTCGGTGACGTCTCGTAGGTTGCCAGCGTCCTGCTCCAACCAGACTTTTCAGCGGCAGGCTGGTGACTCTGAAACGCCAAACGTGTTGTTCTGTTCCCGCGCGCATCTGCCTAGGCTACACCATCAAAAAGCACTCATCCCATCATCGACTCTGTTAGCGTCAGGTTGCAAATTCCTTCCCTATGTTGTCATTATTTCGCTTCACCCACCACCAATTCTTGTGAGTGGGGTACGGCCTTATAAAAAGGTAACCATCCGGCACATCACAAAAGTCCTTTCCTCTGTCATTATGTCATTATTTTTTCCATAAATTACATTAAAACTGATACATCATGTCACATGTGTCACTTTCTGGTGTTGCTGTGACCGTTCCGCACGGATAGTCACACCAGCAAAATATTAGTATACAGATTTATATGAATACATGGTTAGTAAAATAATCGTTAAAATCAGCAGGTCATTGCCATTAGCTGGCCCCTGGAAGAGCACCCATCAGCTCCCAGGGTCGCTTTCCGCTGGACTGACTGCATTCAACGAACGTGACACCGGCGGGAACGTTGTGGTTGTCGTTCTAATCTAAACACCAAGCCCTACGCTCGCCTTCAATGACATTTGGCTGCAGAACCTTCGTGACAAAAACCGACCCACTGGTTCCCCCGAGGCCCTTCACTTTCCGAACGACGATTTTCCTTCTATCCCTGCTGTTATTGACCAAGGCTAAGACTCTGATACTGGGACTACAAGTGATCCCCAGCAAACCGTAGTTCTCTTCCCACCTCTCAGAATAAGTACCAGCTTGGCCAATTTTCTTAACTCCCTTTACTTCTAACCTGACAAGTCACTGGCCAGTTCTGGAGCTTTTTCTGAGATGTGTTCTGGCATGACTGGATGATCTTTCGTGAAGATGGAAATAGCTCCGATCGGGAAAGAAAGACCGCCTTAAAACAGCCACAGCCCGATCGGCCCCTGGATAGATTCACCCTCTGGTAGAACAACGTTTTGGACTATATAAAGAAGTGACGTTAAAGTTGCCTGAAGGAAAACCTTCTACCTAATGTTATGCATTTAGCCATGGGTGAATTTGGCCCTACTCGTTGTAACATGCAGATGTTTCGACCCTTACCGAACCACGCATTCTGCAAAGTTGCTACTTCCTTCACTCACTTGCTTCGCAAAGGTTGCTGCGCTGCATTGGAAGTAAATTTCCTTGGTAATAAATCACAAGTACATGTACAAATTTTATGAGTTTGGCAGACTGACAAACATGCAGCATTCACATGGTCTGATCCGTCCTCTTCTGCGTTCGAACGAACTCAACAATTGGTCCTCGAGACGCTACGTGTTGGCATATAAAAGGAACGAAGGAAATAAATCTTTGATGAATTTATCGTCTTGGTTCAAAAACATCGAATACACGTACAAAGAATGTACACCCATCTTAATTTTTCAGGTTCTCTGCCTCTTTTGCTGAGCTTGTCATAAATATAAAGAAGAGGGATTTTAAAAAAAAAAACGACAGGAATTTCAATGACCATCTTTCTGAGTTCTGGCCGTTGCTAGGGCCACCGATTGTGAAAACAGTCAAAAACCTTCCATTAAAAAATGCTGGTAAAAACCGTCTAAAATTTCGACCCTCGCGCCCTCTCCCATTTTTAGCAGCGTGCAAATACCATCATGTTCGGTTTGAAACCCTCAACCCACACCTGTGTGTCAATGATGGTTACTATTTCAGCCCTTTTAATCCCTTAATAATAGTTTATCTGCTTGCCTTTTTTTTAATCGTGGAAAAAATGCAAGGGACGGCTGAATAGGCTGCTGAAGAAACGACGGAAGGGCTCATGGCTGCGTTTGGTGATATAAAAAAAGAAAAAAGGGAAATTTATCAACATTAACTCCCTTGAAAAGGAGATAAAGGGATCTGAAGGGTTGCCATGCGCGACATGAGATAGTTGGACCCTTTTGAAATCCGGACCTCAAAGGGAAACACTGCAGGGATCAACTTCCAGCCCTTTTTTAAAAGAATCATCGAAGCATAAATGAGCGCGTTATCACAAGAACCCCCTGGTGAGGTGGATTTCGTCCTTTTTTCTAAACTGATACATTAGTCAACATTCTTATAATTGTTCCACTCTTTAGAATCGAAATCTGGACGTGGACGTTGGGGTTGCCACGGATCCCTAATTTTGGCCCTTTCCCTGCTGGTAATGCGATCTTGATAAAAACGGTGTATAGGTTTCAAACCATTTTTTATCAAAGACGAAGCAGTGAAGGAGATGTGTTGCTATGAAGCATAAGCCGTTCTCTAGGAATGACCCTGTCACTTAGGATAAGGGGCAAAAGATTTTGAACCCTTTGTTTATTAAAAATCTGATACCTTTAAGTTGGTGAAACTTTCAACCACGCCCAAAACGAATGTAAGTTTGCCAATAAATCGCTTTCTGCAGTGACTTTGCACTCTAATATTTTCTTTGATGGCGTGTTTACCTTCTCAGGCTACAATGTAAATTCGAATCTCATGACATATGTATATATTGTGTAAGCCCAAACATGCCCTCTGATTTGACCGCCAGGATTTCAATCGAACACAGAAATAAATAGGGACAAGACGTTCGATCAGTTTGTGGCATGATCAGTCAACATTCTCCCTCGGAAAAGTGAACTTTGACAAGTATGTGAAAACCAACGCAAATACATGTAGGCCTACATGGCCTGCAACAGGTTTTCATAGATTTTAAAGAAGCCAAAGAAATAAACAGTGAAACGAAAGTTGAATGACAGCCGATAAGAAGTGTAAAATACACGAAAATGAATAATATTAGGCCAACTTGAGCAACACTTCACGAACCGGTCAACTCAGGTCGGCAATCGCGGCATCTAAACACAAGGGTATCGGTTCCTTGTCGGTAATTCGATGATCCATATTGCGCCAAAGGTAGATGAACCAACTCATACTGATGCATTATGAATGTACACAATATACATTCGTCAGAACGGCGCAGATGGAACACGCGTTCAGTAACCTCGGCCATAACTTCACAAGAATGTTATGCAGCACTACATGTAGATAGGCTTTTCTTTGCTAATCACTTTGAAACTGATACGTAAACTGACTCCTTTCATGGGGTAACATAGGCCGAACTAGAGCAGAGTTGGGCAAACAATCGAACGGCCCAATGAACTTCCATCAAGAAGGTGCCTCGGGGAAGGAAGGGACACAACTTTTTATCATTTTGTTTGATGGCGAACGACTACACTATGTATTCTGGCATGATTTGACAGAGAAGCTTTCGGTTTTTCTTCCATCACACCTGTGTTTGTGTAAGCAATAACTATGGCCTACCCTGAACGTTATGACATACACTGTTAGAAATTATTAATTTTACAGTTAGTGATTTTGCAGTAGTTTTACAGAAAGTGCCTGCAGCAGAGTCCCCAGCCTTTCTGNAGCCGATAAGAAGTGTAATATACACGAAAATGAATAATATTAGGCCAACTTGAGCAACACTTCTCTGGCACTTCACGAACCGGTCAACTCAGGTCGGCAATCGCGGCATCTGAACACAAGGGTATCGGTTCCTTGTCGGTAATTCGATGATCCATATTGCGCCAAAGGTAGATGAACCAACTCACACTGATGCATTATGAATGTACACAATATACATTCGTCAGAACGGCGCAGATGGAACACGCGTTCAGTAACCTCGGCCATAACTTCACAAGAATGTTATGCAGCACTACATGTAGATAGGCTTTTCTTTGCTAATCACTTTGAAACTGATACGTAAACTGACTCCTTTCATGGGGTAACATAGGCCGAACTAGAGCAGAGTCGGCCAAACAATCGAACGGCCCAATGAACTTCCATCAAGAAGGTGCCTCGGGGAAGGAAGGGACACAACTTTTTACCATTTTGTTTGATGGCGAACGACTACAGTATGTATTCTAGCATGATTTGACAGAGAAGCATTCGGTTTTTCTTCCATCACACCTGTGTTTGTGTAAGCAATAGGCTA
This sequence comes from Notospermus geniculatus, assembly GCA_002633025.1. NCBI lineage: Eukaryota > Metazoa > Nemertea > Pilidiophora > Heteronemertea > Lineidae > Notospermus > Notospermus geniculatus. The sequence goes on along the minus strand of NMRB01000303.1, from coordinate 317,346 downwards.
ATTATGGCCTACCCTGAACGTTATGACATAGGGCCAAACATCTGGTTCCTGAATAACTTCCTGAGAAACGACCACCACTGCAATCCATATAGGCCTAGGAAAGGGCAATAAAAAGTCAAGAAAACTGTTGGTAAATAAAAAGAGCGTCAGATATGTACCCCCCACACAGTGGTAAGCGATGTTCTATGTTCCAAACCTATGCCAACATAAACTATATTTCACCCAAGGCTACGAGACACCTCATTGTGGAGTTGGGTATTTTTTTACCCTCTCTTGCCGGAAGCAACGTTACTTTGTTGACCTATCCATTGTGTCGATGGTTACTTGTTTGCGGATAATCGGTTAGAGAGAAAGGCATCGTCTATCACCCTGTTTGTCCGTCTTCATCATGGAGTAGAGCGTTGTCGAACCTTCCACCTCAGGTCAGAAGAAACAAGACCCGTATTTGCTGCGGCGATTTTGGCATTTGAGTCGTTTTGTTCACGACATTATCGGCAATAGTCGCGCATCAAGAAAAATATTGAATTGAGAGATTAAAAGCTTTGAGTGCCAAGTATGAAAGTATCAGTGTTGAAATCGCTTGACATTATTGGGCGATTTTATTTGAGGAGGAAACCGGTACGGCCGAGGAAATAACGCCCTAACACCGTCTCCCTATAGGCAGCCGCTCGCTCCTCGCTCTGCCATGAAAAGACGGCTCGTGGGGTCGGCCGCATCCCGGCGACTCGTGCGACTGAGTGTAAAGCGTAATTTCTGCTTTGAACTCACACTTAAAGATAATATATCACGACTTCATTGTTTACATTCAATGTTTGTAAACATGAATGTTTACATTATGTTATTTTGGATTTTTGGGACATGCCAACCCACCAAAATGAATACTTTTGGAATCAACAGAATTTCTAGAGAGGCATGCCACCAACAAATTACTCGTAAGACAAAGAAAGCCTGGACATAAACAAACAAAATGTAAATAAACAATGAATTTCGTGGCCCGCGAAAATTTCCGTGGTATATTATCTTTAATAATTGCAAGAAGAAAAGGGTGAAAGTGTATGTTATCATTGCGTAATTATCCATATTTTCAGTGTCGCAGTTTCCGTGAGATGAATCAGAAGTCCTCTCTATCAGCACGCCCACATCACGCCTTCGCACGCATCACAAAGAGTCACATGAATAGTTTAAGGAGTCAAGTCAACAATTCTAAAATCTAAATATTTGCCGAACGATTAGAACTTTATCTCGTTGTCAGGGTAAATTTAACAATAACTTATGTTATTTATCAGCAATTTCACGAATAATCAAGAAAGAAAAGAAATGTGCCCTCAATATTTCTCAGCAACCATTGTGACATTGTTTGAGAGTGTTCATGTTGAGTTGACATCTTGAAATTTCATTTCATGCACGATTTGAAGAAAATTAAAATAAACTGATAAGAGACGAATTCCTGCTACCACCTTTAACTAAGTCAACTATACTTTGTAATGTGGGGGATGCAAGGGTGGAGTTACATGTAGTCCTGTCGCTTTTTGGATTGCAACACCCAACTGGGAATTCCTTTCCACGGTCAGATTTTTTTCAGATGCACCCAGTAGTTAGGTACATGTATGTTGTGCATGTATATGCCTTTTTGTGAATATGACCGACGGTTTTCAGAAGATAGTATTTTAGCAAGGATACATCTATGAAGTCGGGTGCCTGAAAGCGGTTGAAATATAAAATATTTGTTTTATTAGGAAAGGAAGCTTGAGGATATATATTGCAAGTGTGCTCTGAAATAACAGTGTAATAGAAAATGATACTTAATTGCAAATTTTGGACATATCGTGATAGGGCTACTCCAAACCCTCGGTATCAAATAGCTTATCTATCTGTTATCTGGAGAATATTATTTCTATCCTTATAAATTATCATTGGCGGGATTGCCTTAAAAAGCTGATGATGTCATCGTTAGCAATCACGGCTTGACGACCATTTATACTGCGCAGTATAGTTTGCAGTTACCAACAATTACCGTGAAATTTTCCACATAGTTGGGAATCCCTTCCATTGTCTTGTCCGATGCTTTCTTGAACTTTGTACGCAATTCGCTGCTGAAAAGTGTCCGTACAATTGCACATACACCTGGCATTCATTCAAATTTTGATAATCTATGTATACACACTTCCTCATAATATCCGTTTTTAATGGGTATCACAATAGCTTAGATTATCACCGAATGTTGTTTGTCGATTAGAATGGGCAACAGTGGTGATTTCACTGATGATTTCTCGTTGTCCACACATGGATATTGAATACTAGGCCCCTATTATTATACCACCTTAAATATTGTTTTGACGCCTCGGGCTTCTGGCATAAGACGACCTCTGACATTGTACCTGAAGTTTTGTATCATTGTAAGCGACCTGAAATGACCCATTTTGTGCAATACATGTATGTTTCTGAACTTATCAGGTATCAGCCCACAAAGTTCCGTTTTTGAAAAACGTGAGAGATAAATGACCGCTTTTGTGATGATCTGCAATGCATGTTTCTGGCATGTCTTGACAAGTTTAGATGGGCGTCACCGGTAGCTAACTAGTTGGCATGCTTTTTACTGAAAATGCAGCGTTGAATCGGTTCAACTTCTTATTTTCCGAAGTACAAAGTTACCGTATCCCCACACCCAACACCATGCGGTCCCATTAGCTACGCCATTACACTGCTTTGAAGAGGGACCAAAGGGCAGCGATGTCAATGGCCTGTCGGCAAAACTGCAACACTAAATGAGCATCATCAACGGGATTCGCAGCCAACGCGTGCCGATTGCGATCCGCATGTTAAGACTCGTTGAAAGACGTCATTATAATGCTCGGCCGATTGCATTCCTCGCATTCAGACATAAAGAAAAAGTGATCAGAAAAGCAAAAAAAGGAAATTAATTCATATTTTGGCGCACGATCAAACTGGCGGTTCTCCAACTTGTTTGGGCTTGTCGGACAAAAATACTTCTCAAGTGCACGGATTTAAAAATGATTCGATTCATTTTTGGCGTAACTGCAGTGGCATTGTGGTTTTTTGGTGGCCATCCATCCCGGACATGTTATGACACGATTTGATACATCACCGCTGATTATTGTCCTCCAGGTGCATTCTCCAGCGCCTCGACTCCAACTTTGACAGGTTTTAAAATAACTGAGTGAATAAGCGAGCCTTCAGGGGTCCGCTGACTAAAACTGTTTTCTGCATTGTTCAGTTTATAATAGGGTGAGAAAAGGTAAGAAGGAACATGATGAAATTTGCCCAGGGGCCATGGTTTCAAAATCTCCTCTTAGACATGGATGAGGATGATAGGCCACAGGTGTGCGACAACCACAACTTTAACCCTTTCAGTACTGCAACTATGTCAGTTGGCGGTTTGATTTTGATCAACAAAAATGGCCTATACAGCGCTCTTGTCATACCTGTATGGTACATGTATCCGTCATGACGGACAGTTTGCTGAACAAAAGCTTGTCCTGCGTCCTGCACATAGTCTTAAAGGCTGTTAAAAAAGTGTTATTTTTGGACCAGTGACTAAACGATCGGACAGCTATTGTAGGAATCAAGTGTCATCCTTATTTTTAAATCAGTTGTAAGAAAGAGTCACCTGATCCGAATATCAACCACGACGCAATGAAACCAAAACCATTCCGACGGACTTCCCCGCATTGCCATTTACCAGGAATTTCATGCTAATTCTCAGTAGGTTTATCCACAAAGGAAAGTACCGTTGCTTTATTTTTAAAAATATGACTCAATGTGGTTGAAAGGCAGTGTCACTGTCGAAATGTTTAGTGGTGACAGATACCAAAAATATCTACATATTTTTATACATACGCTAAGAGAAAATCGTGGTAAACATTGGAGATATGGCACCGTCAGAAATGTTTTCACGGTCGAGAATTGAACTGAAATGTAGGCCTAATGCCTTTGTCCAGTCTATTGACGCTAAAAAACACTAAAAAGAAAAATCATAAAACGGCACGGGGCATTTCTCGTCTGAATTATTTCGGCGGGAACTCCCTGCAGAAATTACGGAAATTAAAGATTTTTAAGCGTGGTCGCTATGTACTAAATCACTCAATCTAATGATATACTAATGAAAAATTCATCTTCAAAAATATAACATTTATTAGTGCATGAATATTGGCATATATTTTTCACAGTTTTAAAACAGGTGCATCCACGATGAGTTATTTTTGGAGTTATTTTCACTCCCTCCGTTTATCGTTTTTATTCTAGCCACTTTACATGTATATGAACGCAGGTGTGACATCTGCCAGTGTTTATGTATGTCAGTGTTTCCCTTTACTGTTTTGGACGATGACAAAAAGATCGGCAAGTTTCTCTGTGACGACCCAACGCCATGAACAGGACGAATTTTCGTCAAGGTGTATTTTCGTGAAGGTGTAGTACACCTGCCTGCAGATATATCGACTAAGACATCTTCTAATTAGTCATGGAACTATAATTATAAAAACGTTTCACTTGTAAAGCTGTAGTATGTACATGTAGAACTTGCCAGAGTTACATGAGTCATCGATCTAACGTTAAACAACCGACGGTTTACGTTTAACATTTTTTGAAGATGTTTCTTTTTTTAACTACTTGTAATTTATCAATATGGTATGTATGTCTATAGAGCGAGACCTAATAAAACACATGAAACCTGGCGGACCGCAAACACGTACGACAGGGACGTTTTGTAAAACAAAACCACAGATTTGACAAGACAAATATTACATCTGTGTGTGCTGTCATTCCATCGGATGTTCCCGCCATTTTTTTATATTCACTGTCGTCTTTTTCCCACATTTCGCGACGATGACTCAGCAATTTTGTGCGAGTGTATGTCTCTTAAGCAAAAAAAAGTTTGTGTTCGTTCTTGATTCGAGGATCAAGTCGGTCTAAATA
>NMRB01000303.1:257314-303510 GCA_002633025.1 Notospermus geniculatus | reverse complement strand
TTCGTCACTTTTGTCGAACTTTGACCTCTGTGACCTTGAAAAGTAGGTCAAATCAAAAACCCGTTATATATGTTATGTATCCTTGTTAGCTACACCTATGATAAAAATTTGAAGATGATCTAGTCATTAGTTCAGGAGTTATTGTACTTTTTGTGTTTTTGGTTTCCGCCACCTGGTGGCCAAACTGAGAATCGAATCGGACCGAAACTTGGTGTCGTGGGTCATCTGACCTAGGGGTATATATGTACCAAGTTTCAGATCAACAGCTCCAGCGGTTACGAAACGTGCCCTGCTAACGGACAACGACGGACGACGACGGACGACGACGGACGACGGACGCTCGGCCATCGTATAAGCTCACCACAGGTGAGCTAAAAATGGTAAATCAACAGTTTGTTGCAAACAATCAAATTTGACGTCGTCCTGAAAGTTGCATGATTGTTGGCCACGGTTCGTGCCAAATTGTCAGTCCCTTCAAGAAATAACAACGACAACGAAGATGACGACGACAGCAACAACAATGGCGATGGCAGCATTTTGTGTGACGAGTGACAAGTGACATATTTGTGAGTCTGATCGGGCGGGAACTTTGCTCCAATAGCCAGGAACCATGAAAGCATCCTGAGCATATAAGGCTATCACACTTAACCCATGCGGTAATTTGTTGCGCTTGAGAAAGGTTGATTTCATTCAGACAGCACCTCGTAATCTGAATGCCCATTGCAGGATCCTGGCATGCCCGGAGGATGTTTGTCATTCTTCTAATCTTGATGAGCAATTACGTGCTGACGACATCCCTGTAAATGTCTCGTGACAAGTGGTGTCCATGTGACATCTTGACGTGGACCTCAAACCAGCCTCTCCAGGTCCTGGGTGTAGTATTGAATGACCAATTACTGGCTACACAATTGATCATTCTGCAGACCAAAGTTACAAACTTGGCAATTACAGACAAGAGATCGTGATGATAATGTGACAAGTGGGTTCTGGCACGAAATGATCATGTTGTGTCACCTGTAACAGTTGGTTTCATGGCACAGGTGGGCCGTAGTGGTCGGCCCCAATCCGCCGTGGACATTTAAAAGGTCATTCTAAACATCGCATCAGTGATTTTCAATTTTTGATCGATAAACTGCGCCCAGTTGCCGGTGATGGTTGGGATTGTTGCATTGTTGGATGATTGTCTGCTGAGGAGGGAGGGTTGATGTCCCTAAGCCTTGTGTATCACGAGAGCCATTTGTGTCCTGCGATGCGTGATAGTTCCATCTTTTGCTGAATGGCCATAAAGTTTATGTTCGTCTCACCGTGATTAGTTGGCAACAGCTTGCCTTCTCCGACTTCGCTGACCAAGTCACGATTTCGAGAGTGATTCACGGATCCCACACGTGGCTCGATCATTAAATTAGAAGGTTTGAAAGTGCAGGTGTGTGTTATCATTTGCAAAGAAGTCTATAAAGGCAAACTTCAACTCACCAAGCCTTTGTCTTGAACCGTTTATCAGAACATCGTATCACGCCAACCCTAATAACAACGTATTCAGTCTCGTACCTTTTTATTTTGAAAATGACTGAGGTAGACTTCTTATGGTGACCCCCCATTTCTGAATTTAGATCCTTCCCTCCAAACTGACCTGCCTGATCTATATTGCCTCTAGAAGTACGACGACATGCAGTTCTTACCTCATGGTCCCATCACTCCCATTCTTTCGTGCTCATCCCATACTTACATCCGGGGATGTCGGCCATGCGCCCCGCCTTGAGGCATTGAGTCATTAGCTCAAGTTCCGATACGGACGCCCTGACGATGTTTTCTGGTTCACTTAGGTTAGGATAGACTTGTGATAGCTCCTTCTTCACCTCTTTGCTATTTATGTTTATGTATTGAAGGTAAGGCGAATATTTCTACGCATTGAGAGACACAATGTACATGTACATGTAGGCTACATGTGCATGTGCAGGCATGCGCCATGTACAAGTACCAAGTTCCAAGTACAATGTACATGTACATGCCTATAATGTCCGATAGGACTTCGAAGTAATGAGCCTCCAACATGCCACCTGTTAGATCGTCGATTGGGTATGAGGAAGACGGCGAAGAAGCTAAAACGTACCTTTGATTCAGCCAAGGCAGTACGTTCGATGCATTCAACATGCTGACAGTCCATAAGTACATCAGGGCCTATTGATTCATGAATATTCATGCTGTGAAAAAATTATCATAGGTCTAGACTATATCAATATGCGGAAATGGCCTTGACCTGCAGGTTATTGGCCTAGGTGTACTTGATAACTGACGGATAGGATCGAATGGCAGGTAGGCCTATGTCTTCACCTGAGGAACGTGATCGCCTATCATCAACAAAAAGGCGTATAGGGGCCTACGGGAGAGACCAATAAAAAGAGCACTTGGTCAACAGGCAGTTTTGTTCAATGTCACCAAATGACTTCTCTTTTATATTGAAAAAACTACGAATCTTCGGTATCTTCGCCAACATTTCGTCCAAAACTTGACTGGTTGAGTCATCAACACTTGCATCTTCATTACATANGCGTTTATGGCGCCGAAAATGGCATATAATGCAGGTAGGTATGGCAGGCCTGCCATTACGGCTGTCGAGGTAAATTTCGGTCGAAAATTGCCTGTAAAATCTTTAAACGTGAGTATGACACAGTGAATTCTTGCTTGTTTATTGACAAAAATTGTATAAGTTTACGGTGAGAAGTTTCCGTCCCCTCCACGCAGGATTGTAGGTGTTTTATGCCGAAACAAATATTGTATTTTGTACAATCATTGCGCGGTTTGGCGCGACAAAGTCACGTGCACGTTTTCATCACGGTATCGCGTGACGGCCCAGTCTGGTATAGGGGCCTACGGGAGAGACCAATAAAAAGAGCACTTGGTCAACAGGCAGTTTTGTTCAATGTCACCAAATGACTTCTCTTTTATATTGAAAAAACTACGAATCTTCGGTATCTTCGCCAACATTTCGTCCAAAACTTGACTGGTTGAGTCATCAACACTTGCATCTTCATTACATATAACTACCGGTAACAGGTTAACAACCTCCAAACTTGTCATGGATTCTTTCCAGGTCGACGATCTAGGAGATATTTAGGGAGTTTAAGAAATCAAACGATAAACGTTAACTTTACGACAACGTTATTTTTTGTACCGAAAACGCAATATATAATCTGGTGAATTCGCAGTACCGGTATGAAAAATTACGCTGTCGTAAAGTTAAAGTTTATCGTTTGATTTCTTAAACTCCCTAGTAGCAGAGTGTTTATAGAGATGGTGAAGGCATATTTGCTTACAAGGTTCAGCTGCCTTTAGGACTAGATTTTTTAACTGAAACCGCATTCACCTTTAACAACAGGTTATTTCATAAAGCAAGTAGGTCCAGCTATGTTATTTAAAATATCGACAGCTGTGCTGCACATGCAGGAGACGACAGTAAGAGCTGATTTCCTAGAATTTAAGAGAATTCATAACGATTGGTTCAGTTCTGCTGTCTGAATGCATACTCTATGTCTGCCGATTTGTTGGCATACAACTGAAGGGAGATCTTTCTCTCGAAGATAAAGGGCCGAAGCAAGGAATGTCCGACGTCTCATTTAGTTTCTACGGAGAAAATAAGTATGTCGCTCCTCAACCATTTCCACCATGATGATTCCGGGAGCTAAAACGAACCCTCATTGTGTTCTACCTTGAGAAGAACATCCCCTTTGGCCAAAATTCATAAAACTACATGTACCAGTACTTAAGTCTAAATGTGACACTTTATCCTTTGTTTAACACAAAAGATATATAAGTATCAACCTTTGACTTATGTTTTTGAACATGGACCCTGGACTGTTACGTACTTCTCAGTGGCCTAACGGTATCATTCGCCCGACGAATGAGAAGTAAGAAATAAATAGAAGGCATTCATTAGAGTTTTCAACTTTTATTCATTGAATCAATTTTCCATTTCATTTTCCGAATTAACAAAAATATATTGCACGTCTCGAGTACAAAAAAACAAACAAACTGCATTTATGATACAAATGAGATCACTTCTAAAATTGGAATAACCCTGCGATATTTTCACCAAGGACCCTTGGAAAAGCTCCAGCAAGAATCAATGATTTTAACTGCCAAAAATCCCCGGTGAATTCGGCCTAATTCCAAGGAGCAGGATACGGCTTGTCAACCATCAAGCCATAATCCAGGAACTCCAAGCAGAAAATCGTAACAAATACCAATCAGCTCTGTTTTCAAGCAGCAAAGGCCAGCGTTGGTAACAGGTTGTAGGTGAACTCGATATTGCTCTCAGTATAATTCCTCCAAGCTCAGTGGAATTAGGCGAAATCCCCCCTCACTTTTCAACTATAGTTCACACCTTTGGGGTAGGTAGGGGATGTTCAATACGACAAATCGCAGTCCCCACCTACAATTGCAACCCGACCCAGGATCTCTATAATCCAATGTAAAATTCATCAGTTCAACACAGCCCCTCCCCGCCATCTTGGATTTCTACGGCGATTTGGTGGGCAAGTCAAAACACGTCAGTGATTTGATTGGTCACGAGATCTGAATCTGATTGGTCACGAGATCTGCGCACGCGCACAGAAATCCAAGATGTCGAAATGATGAATGAAAAAAACGCTGACAGGACGTACATTTTTGTGTACATTCAACACTAATTCTACCAACATTACTTTCAAATCTGTGACTGTAGGTTCAGTTATGAAGTGTAACTTTTCTGCACACTTTCTGATTTAACCAAAACTTCACAGGGTTCTGGGGGTTACACGCCATCCCTCAGGGCATTCCAAGATAATGCCACAAACCTGCCAGTTCGTCTACCCTTCATTTTCCTTTAAAAAACTTGAGACAGTGCGATCATCAAAATGATAAAAGTCGATCTTCTTTTATAAACAATCAAAAAGCACACTTTCGAAAGTTTGAAGCGAACGTTCATGAAGCACTGAACGTGAGCCTTAGAGAGAAGCTCACTCGTTTGCAGAGAATCAATAACATTTATTCACACAAATGCCCATATATCCTGTACTAGCCCAGTGTCGGCTAGTTTATCACTGTTCAACATTTAATCTATCTACCTCGGTTAATGAAGGCTGGGAATGAAAAAAAAACATCCCGAAGACTGTGGATAAGGAGAAAACACAAAGATTTGTAAATGTAGAGGCTTTTTTGGCACCATCCACGTTGCAGGTCAGTAAAGATACTACCGTACCTAAAACTTTCTAAGATTCGGAAGCAGCCACGTTACTAGCAACGGGCACGCTGTGGAACATTGCATGGGCAACGTGTTTATAACTTTTCATCATTGATACAGCCTTAGAGAAAGTATATTTTGTTATTTTCTTCCAACCACAGTCTTCGACAGGCACCCTATACACCAAATTCCATACCAAATAAACCCCAAAAAATGCATACCCATGCATATCTACACATAAATTGGTGCGTTTGTGACAGCAACTACCTACAAATTATGTTCGAAGGAATTTGTTCTAAGGAGGGAAGAAGAGTGTCTGGGTAACATTGTCAAAACATTCAAATGAAAAACGAAATGGGGAGTTGGGAACTCGTGGCTTGGAACAGACGCAAACATGATTATGTTACAAATAAAGGAATGTAAATCAGCAAACAAATGATATTTCTCTCTTGAATTGTCAGTTGAATCAACTGATCCGCTTGCATTTAATACCAACTACGTCATCACTATCTGTGATGATGTCATAGATTATTGAGTGGTGACTATCCCCACGAGAGTGTGGCAATCGTTATGTGTTGAGTGAAATCATAAGCGCGAGGACACGATTTTGGCATTTTAACTGGTGTTGAAATGCAAAGTAACTGCAATTGCTGATGCTGATGAAGACAGCAAACGAATCGACAATTGATGACTACCTAACATAACGTTTTTAACTTATCTACAATGTGACTACCGAAAAGTAATGTATACTGGCCGCATCCCATTTTTGTCATGTGCGGATGAACATTTGTCTCCAAAATGACAAGCAACATTATACCCCGCCCAAATTGATTGCTCTGGTGTAACATAATATTCCAATGGAATGAAATACATAACCAGCTATCCCAGAGTTTAAAAGAATAGAGTGTGCAGAAGATTAGGTAAGCCATAAGTCAAAACCCAAGATTTGACCCTGCACAATACCAATACACATGAAGCATTCAATGATGCACAATAAGATAACTTAGCCAACTGAATAGGAAATGGGTCTCATCTTCTCTCTCAGTTTCATATCGATTCTATAGATCATCTACCCTGATCAATCCTTATAGCAATGCGAAATTAAGCAGTGATGGATCTGTGTGCACAGGCCAACTACACTCTAAAATGATTGATGACGAATGTATTCATATATTTATATGTACACCTACCATTTTATATTCAGTTGGCTTCACAAAAAGCACATTTTTGCGCCGGACAAAACAAGTATAATACATATATTTGGACATCAAAGATATTTACACTTAGAACAAGAACAAATATACTACTATGTACAAAAATTGTCATGGTGCATTTGATACTAAGAACATTTTACAACTATTTACAACAACGACACCATTTTGTTCATCTCAAGCAGGTGATTCTTGAAACCATTAATGTAAAAAGGTTGGGTCTTCAAAACTTCACACACTACAACATTCTACGGAATCACCCATATAAAGACATTCTACGGAATCACCCATATAAAGATCGTCATAATCACTCTCATCAGTACACGGGTGAACATGGTGAAACGAAAATGAAGCATGGTGTAACGAAAGTTACCCCTCCCCCTCCAGTGTTAAGTCCACCTGAAACCCCGATGAAATCAAGAAAGAATGGAGCAAAGATGACGAAAGAGAAGATGATTCAAGAGATAATCCTCAAATTTTAAAAGTGTCTCATTTTGACTAGAAAATATTTCTTTAAATCGATAAAGGCAGTTCTCATCATTTTTAACCTATTTTTGTTTCTTTTCGAACTCGTTGTTTTCTCATAAAAGCAGTAACTGGTTTAATAGCTTGGCATTTCGATTTCAAAACTGCCGTCGACTTTTTTTATCCAAGGCGTTAGATTCAACAGCTAAAGATTAATACATGATTAGTTTTGTCGCAAAATTATAAACGATTTCTCGAGTAATGAAAGTAGTCGCATCCCATGTTTGTGTCCAAGAATAACTTATCCACTAATTTGTAATTTGTATCGTCATACAGCGACGCTGAACCAAGGAACAATCTGTGCAATCTTGACATGGAGACCAGATTAATACTATCGACAGAGAGCCCCGGTTCTTGTCCTGTCTGACTGATATTTGAGAATGAAACAGAAAAATTAGAAATTTCTCACAGTTGTTTCGATTTGATTATCTCGCAAGTATTAATACCTTCAAAGTACATAACGAAGAAATTTACATAATAATACAAGTTACATGTACATGTACTAGTATTGTTACCATGTACGTTTGTGTTATATTTTTAGAACAAAATAATGGCACGAAGGTAATGTTTGAAAAAATGCAAAAAATACGTTCCTTGGATATTAATGCAGGAAAAATGCTTTAAAAAATTTAGAAATGCTGAAAAAAGGCTGAAGTATAGAGAAGAAAAGATGAGAGATTGAAACTGATGAACACAGCGGGACAGAAATACAAAATAGAAAAATTGCGTACGTTTTGAGTTGAATGGTGTCAGATCTCCTGTTGTGTAGGATCTCTGTGCACGAAAGAATATCAGGGGATGGGTGACAGAGTACAGATATGGATATAGAGGATGATGTGACGTCCAGCAATGAAAGAAGGATAGTCACTGTATAAAAAGGCACCATCAGCAGCTAATATGAAACAAACTGAAGGATCCGACCGTCGTAAATGACTGTATTCGCTCTTGTTACATTGGAATACAAATGTAATGGAGGGAGCCTTTGTAATTCTAAACCATACAATGGAACCCCTTCATTTCTGACACTCTCTGAAGAGACTGAAAGAAGGAGCTTCACCACATTTTTGTGCTTTAGTGACATATTTGTATGATTGCATCGCGCTTGCCCACAAGGTGTCTCAAAACCATGCTCCATGCAAAACTGTTAAAAGCATTTTGAGCCACCTTGTGGGGATCTTTGAACCGATAATACGTTGAAAACTGATCAACATCGTCTAACCTGGAATGGACTTTTAAATATGTTTCCAAAAAATTTGTTGTTGGTGTCACTCGGGTATGAATGGGTTCTTAGACTTCGTGATTGGTGAGTAAAGACTGATCACGTGTTCAGCTAAGACCAATCATGTCGTGATTCCCAATTAATTTCCTAGAGACACGAACACAACCCTAAGAGGTAGAACGTTTTTGCAAAAGAACGCGTGGACAGATCGCTGCGCTGGAGAATTCATCTCTCGATTTGGAAGCAACTACATGCATAATTTGAATGGAATAAGCGAAACACAATCCCTGAAAATAAGTGAGAAACACCCACTTTTAAAAATGGGCAAGCTACCAAATTAGTATATACATGCTTACAGCCAAAACTGCTGTGAGTCCTCTTTTCATGACAATTTTACAAATGGACACGCTTTTAAACCATTACAAACATGGCCTGTAGAGATTTTGAAGATGGTTGGTGGATGTTGATGTCAATTGTTTCATAGACAGTAACATTGTCCCTTATCCTAATCAGTTACATACGCCCACCGAGGTATGTCTTCATCAAAGAGTTACAGATGATGCTTATGATGTATAGCCTACAAGTACTGCATCCACTTTTCATAAGTTCGGAAAGTCTACGACAGAGTTAGTCGGAGGCTATTGTCTGGGATATCAATTTTGAGTGAAATTCGACGTACGGTATATATACAAAGAGTGAACACAGTTGGTGGTATCTCTTAGGAAAACTTCGCACAGACTTCCAAAACCCTCCTTAAATATTCGTACGGCGAGCAAAAATTACGGCCCAAGGGTGTATGACAACTTACATCTGGTCAGAAATGCATGAGCGAGCGATCTAGTCCTGGTATCCCTTCCTAAAATGCCGAAAGAAGCTGCTGCATCAAGAGAGAGCTGTCTTTCTAACGGTGGCTATTCAATAACTGACGAAGTGGACAACCTGATGTTGCATGACCACCACCGTGTTTTTGTATCACGAAGCGCGTTGGCCATCATCAGAATATTGAAACTCGAAATACAAGTAACACGCTTCGTAAAATTTGAATTTGGAAAGACATTTCTCTCTGATCTAATCGAAAAAAACTCATCGATTTGATCCACCTGGGTGTGGTTTGCAGACAATATCGGTGACATCAGGTAGGAATTTTAATGATTTGGTGTTCATGAGATGATTCACAGACCACGTAGAGTACTCGAGCAGTATCTCTGGGTACCGTAGATAATATGACTGCACACTTGTCATCACCTGGTCCTTAAATGATTCCGAAAAGTATCGATCCGTTTCGTCTGCCATTCTCGATCTTGTCTGCTTCATTTCGGGATATGACTGAACGTTTCAGTCTTCCCGAGTTCCACCCAGGCGGAATGCTCATGATCAGCATCATCCTGCAGTTCGGGTGGCTGAATATCTGTCACGAAATCTCCACTTCTTAACTCATATAGCATTTGTAACGTTGAATGTTATCGATCATTCACTTGCTTGCTCCAGGCAAACACTTCTGAGTTAAGTAACCTCCCAGGGTTCATTCTAAGCCCACTTAGTCATGAGATGAGGGCTCCATGTTCATTTACCAGAGTAGACAAAATATTTGTTCAAAATATTAAGTGTGTGCCCTACTGACGGTTCACAATTTTGCAACAGTCTGTTTTGAGATATCGCCGTTGGAATAATAAAGTGGATTTTGATAGCATAAGTTAATGTTCAGAAATACTGAACGCTCGACCGATAAATTTTAGGAGCAATCCCCTGTCAGCTGTGATAGAAGAGGACTTGGAAGTCTGCTTGTCCGGAATCCGTGAGAGAAACATGTTCCACACAATAAAAAGCTGTTTAATACACATAATGCGACAAAGGTAAGCCTAATTGATGATTTTCAGAAGAATATGCTTTCTTCGTCACTGGAGTATAAAAAGTCATTCGTAACACTTCGGGTCTTTTCGTCATTCTTCGGTACAGTTTCGAGCTCTGCAGTGAGTTGAGAATGTATAAGAACAGTGGACTGGAAACACGTGATGAAAGACCTTGAAAGGACGTTCAGTTGGAAGATTTCACTTGCTAAAGTGCATGTAATTGTACCATGTCAGTGTCTTAGAAAAGAACAATTCATAAAATGAATGGAAGATACAAATGAAACTATACGGTAACCATGGTAACAACTCACCCCAAAACATTATCAGGTCATCTCCCAAGATGATGAAAGAAGTACAACACAAAATGTCTGAACAACGAATTCTGATGGAGAAATATTTCGACAGTCTTGATCTTTATCCGGAGCAAGGAGACTGCCCTGCAGACTTTAGTCTCTATTCCTCTCCCTGCCTACATCTTGTGACGAGGTAGCCTCTGAATGGTCTTGTAATAATCTCCACATCTGAATATCTGAGGTAGGCGCACCCCACCCTTCCTTGAAAACTCCTGATGTTGAAAAAAAAACCCTGGGAAATTTGTCGAGTGTCCAACAACAGATCGTCATACACGAACAAAGTACATTTTGAAGACATCCGTTTGGCACATGGCTAAAGAGCCGACAAACAAGTCCGTGATTACGTCACCACTGACGTCATCATTTTGTGACTTTGTGACGTCACGCCAGTAGAAGGTGAAGAAGAGTGGAATGTAGTCGTATGTAGCTGTGGCGGAACGAACGTTACAAAAGTGCTCAGCTCAAAGTGTGGCATGTATCGTCTGATGCAATCCTTACGCGATTGTTGGACTGAGTTTATATATCGCCTGAGAATTTTATGGAGGCACTCCAGGAAAAAAACTGTAAGAAAAAGATTGAAACAAAAACAAACCCCCAGCAGAGCCACTTTGATGGAGTTGAAAAGCCTCTTGACGGTGTCACAGCGTGAAAAACCTCGGCAGTTGCCTCTCTGTTGATTGGCCCTCCGGTAGCCTATCACGTGTGACCTGACTCTGCTCCTCGTGGCTGTAGTTCCCTGACGAACCCCCGCTGTGCTGATTTATCGGTTACTGCGGCCTGGACATCATCGTATTTACATATGGACTAGTTCATTGATGTGGAACGGTTCTGTAAAGAAAAATCAATGAAATGTTTTAGAATCAAGTGAAAAGGCGAAACTGATGGTGGATACGAACAAATTACGACACTATTTCCCTAGTGAGGTTCCAAGCTGCAAACTCAATATGTAATGGTTCCTCCTGCAACACAACACTGGAGATGTGGTAGATGCTTCTGTGATAAGAAAGACTCAGGGCCTGGGGGAGGGGGCAGGGTCCTGTCATTCTAGAGCCTCGAGACTACACATCACCATGTTGTCCTTAATTTCTCTCATATACATGTATCATGGTATTTTTTCCAAATTAATACATAAGTGATGTAGCGTTTGATTGTTTCATCAAAAACTTATTCTTTTCGTTTGATTTGAAAATGTGCTTTGAATGTCCAAAAATTACATTGTTACTGTCTCCCTATCTGTCTCTCATCGATGACAACAGTACATAAAGGCCTCGGCGTACACTTGTTTCATGCTATGTCCGGCATAAATCTTTTTAAAAAATTTTCCGCGGCGCTGCCTCCAAACAATGCGCGCATTCGAAAATCGCACCACAATGTGGACAAGTGTATGTGTCTCCACAGCATAAACACCACAGTCGATGAATATAACATGACGGCCGCATAATTTGATACAAGAGGGATAATATAACCTACAAAGGCCGAAGGGAATCTATCGTGTACAATGTATAGTTTTATTCATTGTAATCAGATATGAATAAGTTCGTGAAATCATATTATACCAGAACAACAACCTATTTGGCCACCAATGTGATGGTCGGATTGATAACATTGAAAACATGATGAGAGAATTCAAGTCGATATTCTCTAATTGGGCATCCCCTTTTCAATATGTCAATCAATAGTCGTTTTGCCATGACCATCTGTCAATAAGGCTTATTCATTCTCCCATTTGCTGCAACGCCCATCACAGTTCTGGCGGTGACGTCACCTAGATTTGTCCAATGTTTACAAACAAAGCCACGTGGTTTTAAAGCAGTGCGCATGCACCCGCCATGGCTACATGAAAATGCATGCAAGCAAGGTAAATGGATCAATGATTGCATTAATCCTCGGCCATTTATTATTGCGTAGCAATTTTTAGACGGAAAAACTGGGACAGGTCAACGTGACAGGGTCGTGGTAATGATAATATTGTTGTTAATCCCATGACAAGATTATTGCCGACAGTTCGTCATCCTGACAAAACAAGTTTCTGTTATTGAACGTTATCTAATCGACTCGAACGGTCAATATACACAAGACGCTTACAAGCATATCCCCAGAACCAAAAGAAAGAAGGTAGATTTTACCTTCTGTCCGAGTCAATCGTCAAAAAAACGAGTACGGTTTGCCGATTTATGCGACTAGAATATTTTGGCAACAATATGATTTCTTCCTGGATGTATGGGATTGGAACATAATATCTAGGACATTGTCCTCTTGGAAATCAAATCATTTCGCATTAATACTTGCCAGTGGCCTAGACTGTTTTATTACACCCATCGGCAAAGTTTGTTATGATCGTTGTGTTTTTTTCAGCCGCACTCAAACGTAGGAAAATACACTAAAAACAGGTCACAGACATCGTTTATATGTAATGATATCATAATTACAGACGTTATACATGAAGTGTTTGCTGTTAATGTTAAATCACTCAATCGAATGGCCAGGAAAAAAAACGGGGAATGATGCCAAAGAACACATTAATATGGGTTTATTCAACATGCTAAAACCGACAGTGATAATGGGGGTACCATTACCATAGTGGCAAGATTAAGAACCATTTCATTTTAGTATTGCACAAATGCACCAGCAATAATAAATTAAAGGTACAATGCACTTAAATACTTTTAATCTCATAAAGACTGTCCGATTACACTATATTGCCACAGAGTGAAGACTTACATGTTGAAGACGAAGAACACTTTTTCTTTGCATCGCACAAAAAACATTTTAGAAATATTTTTGTGCGATGGTTGAATTCGTTGGTGGAGGTGCAGGTGAGGTCATCTTCAATCGGATGAAAATATTGTTTGAAAGTAAACATTTAAATTGGAAGTGAAATTCGTTTCAGACTTTTCATACAGAAGATTATCACTATTATCAAGAATATACATATATCAAGAATATATATATATTTATTCTTGCTATTATTTAATTAGAATGTTTTCAACATGTCTCCACGAGCGTAACTCTAAGGAAAACATTGCACAATACCCGTATTGTAATCTTAGTGTCGCTGATATACGTTTACTATGTTTCATTACT
Organism: Notospermus geniculatus; assembly: GCA_002633025.1. NCBI lineage: Eukaryota > Metazoa > Nemertea > Pilidiophora > Heteronemertea > Lineidae > Notospermus > Notospermus geniculatus. The sequence goes on along the minus strand of NMRB01000303.1, from coordinate 290,050 downwards.
ATTCAATAGCAACAGGTGCATCCTTTGGTTGTTTTGATTCCTCTCGGGTCAAGCTGGAGAAAAACACAAGAGTAGCCTTAACAAATTTCAGGTCACATTGTTAGAAATGTTTTAACGACTTCATCAGACTGTTTCTGATGACTTTTTCCTCCGACCCGCTACCTTAGAAATGAGGTCAAATAGTCAACTGGTGGGCGTCAAAACAAACCCCCTGCGTCGAGTCCGTGAGTAGTTCGAAGACTCATAACAATCATAATGACTCACAACAACTTTGTTGGCAAAAGGCCTGCGGAAACATTAGGCCAGAAGAATTACCTGTTTTAATTTTTTTCAATGAAATTTATCAACGCCCGATGAGTGTGTCACTGAGCGTCGACTGGCATGTGTATAGTATTCGTCAGCCATTCACAAGTGAATGACTAACTTAGATTTTCTCGTGTGTACAATCTGTGAATGCCCGGTCAGAAAAAATGTCTTAATCTGTCCTAGATTCCTATAGAGTGCATAATAATGTCAGATACGAATATTATGATATTCATGTACATATGTCATAATTTCCGATAGACACAAAACTATTAACCATAAAAAAGTGCCCTTTCTATAATGATAATGAAAATCAACCCCTGGCAGAGTGTACATCGTTCATTACCATGAAAACAATCAGGAAACATGGCTGTATTATCTTTAAATTTACTAAGTGATGTACTTGATTAATGACATTGCAATTAGTGTAATATAGACCTACGACGACTTGGCTACAGACCAAGGTCTGACGGAGAATTCTGATAGTTCGTTTCAGAGGGAAGCCTGGCTGGGCCTAATCCATGGAAAAAGAAGTAGGAATTATTGGCAGAATTAGTTGGCATCTGCTCAGATTCCACCTGTCACCCACAAGGAATTCTGTAATCAGTGTCTGTAAAAAGTTTGAGTCGGCAACAATTTGAGAGAGCGTCAATAGAATTCAAGTGACGACTTAAAAATGGATGCTAATCCGTGATACATGATTATTCGGCGGCAGGTTCCCGTTGGCAAATTTCAGTATCAATTTTGCACGAGTTGAATTAAATTGAGAAAACTTTCCCCTGATTTAAACTTTACTTTGCAAGTCTTGCTCGACGCGGCTAGAATGTTTTGACGAAAATGCGGAAGTTACATGTTTGAGAACCGATTTTGAGAAACATACATGTACTTGTCGATCGCAATATCTTTTCAGTAAAATTAGCCCGCAGAACAAACCTTCTCTAAGTTTAGTCACGCAAAGTGGTAGGACCCGGGGGTAGGACTTACCGAATTATCAGCCGCAGAACCATGCTGTTCGTACAACGTAAATATCTACAAATTGTGAAGTCCGAATGCTATAGCCGATGTTCAACACATCGATTGTATATTATCCACATTATATCGCTGAGTCGCCGTAGCACCTGGGTGACAGTCATGACAGTTCTCCATGATCTCAACGCAAACATCCGCAAGAGTCGCCTATTGAAAAAAGGGCTGCTCCTGTCCAAATCATCACCAATATAGCGCAGTTTTAGCGCAATATCGTCAATAACGCGAGAATCCACTAATGCACTAGAACCCAAAGGATACCAAAAGGGTTCTGCTTCATTGTCAATTAACGGTGTGCCGACTATTCCGTTGTGTTGTGGCAACAGGACCTGCAGGTCACAGTTCACAGCGTCTGCACTCTCTTCGAGATGCATCGTTTTTGTTTGGGGCACAGAGCAGCCCACGAAAAATACCCGATAATCCAGAGTTGAATAACTAAATCTAATCTAACAGTTATTTGATTTTAACGTCCACGGAGACACATGGTCCGTTCTGATTCACAGCTGATCATTTGACTGAGCTCCCGCGTTTTCGCTTCTTTTTATCAGGAATCCGGAGACGGTGATTGGTTGATTGTGATGGGGGCCGGACCTCGTTCCCACTTGTGTCGAATGGGCGGGAAGCGCGTGCCAAGAAAATTCGATGGAAAAGCCGCTCAGAGAAGTCCCTCCATCTTGTATTGATTGGCCTGTAAGGTAAATCCACGCTTTGTGATGATATCATGCTTTTGTCGCTATCGCAATTTAATGAAAACACACTCACTGCCAACACGAGGCACGAGTGACTCAGCTCGTGTTTACTAACAAACCAGTGCTGACACCTGGCCGTCGCTAGAGAAACTAACGAAAGCGGATCCAACAATCGGTCGATGAACCTTGAAATGTTGATCTTATTAATACCACTTACCATAAAATGAACAGCTTCAGGAAAATTTCAAAACTTTAAAATAAGACTCTTAAAAGGTCTGACTTCGAGTGCATTTTTTGAAATTTATAAATGACCAATGACAAGGTAATAGGTGACAGAAAATACAAGTACTATTACAGGCTACTCACCGCTTTTTTTCGCTGAAGTTCAAATCAAAGAACTTCTTGAACTCAATTGACGACTTGAGACGGGAATTCCAGTCGTTTTCACTTACTCGCCCGTTCGTCTGCTATCTCTGCAACAGGTTGCAACTCAAATTTCACCTGGGTAAGGACGAAAATACGAACGACAGTGAACTTCATAAGGAGTAGCTCCTGGTGGTGTAACGTGACCGTCGACTCCTTATTGCTTTCTGAGCTTCGATATTGCGCAGTTCATTTTTATACCTTCCCATTCCATTGTTTTGAAAACATGGATGTTTTGATAACGTAATTCCCTTTATCAAAAGCAGCTCGGGATGTCCACTTCAACTTTTGGTGTAGAGCCAAATCTCGAATTATTGAAATGATATAAATAATCGTGCAAAATAAACGCCCAAATTCTATTTTTAAACAATTGATTTTGAATTTCTTAGCCTGACGATCATTGGTTGGCCGTTCGCCATCAATGATGATGACAGCGCCACGTAAACACGGCTTCATTTTTTCCAACGGCACAGTGGCAGTCCGACTAATTCGTGAAAAAGAAACAAGGGGTTTGCACAAAATATGTCATTAAACAAACAGTTAGAGTTCAAAGACAATGTTTAATTATAACTCAGTTAGCTGTGTGTCAACCGGGAATCCTATTGTTTTGAAATGTCACGCAGTATACCACGAGTCTAAATGCGTATCATTGTTTGATTTCGTGAAACCATTTCTTGCGAGCGTGACTTTTTCGAACTGCGCATTTTGTACCTGGGCATCTATGAGGAGGTACATGTATCTTGTCATGAGACCAACACCAAGAAAGGCCTGGTTCGGTGGTGAAACGTTTATTTATTTATGACTGCACGAACAAGGCCGCTGGCAGCCCTGCGAAGCATCTTTTATCAGTGACAAAAATGCCTGGATATGCAGATTTTGGCATTCCTTTTCGGTAAAATTATAATTACGGTAATACCATAAATATTGATTATTTATGGTAATAATTATCTAAAAAAAATTCCAAATGAACCTTTTCAATATTTTCAACTGATGCGCTGAAAATTACATCGGGTCCAGTGTAGGTTCTAAAAAGCCTACACTGTTCCAGCAGTATCTAACAAAACAAAACAAAACAAAAAGTACGCGTTTCCGTCTATTTCCCGATTAATCTTCATGCAGAAACTTGAAATCAAACTTCCTCATATTTGTTAGAGATAAGTCTGAAATAGTGTCGACATGGATGACTATAATATTGTGACTAGTATCTTGGAGGAATTGTCAGTATAATTAGGTAGTATTGATATTACGTTTGACGCCGTACACTGAAAGGGCTCGAATTTCTACATGTAATTGGCCCAAACTACACTGTGAAATCTTGGAGGAATTATACTAACTGTCGGTATAATTCCTCCAAGGTGAAATTAATGACGGAAAGCTTGTTGCTGTTACTTTGTAAATTCTTGTTTTTTCTATGAAAAAACCTATTAATTCATTTATTCTTTAGAAAGATAAGTAATTTATCAAGTAAAAACTTTTTCTGAAGTAGTTTTTATACTCATATCTTCCTTCCTTTTCCTTCGAGTCTTTTCTGGTCTCTCCAACTCAAAAGTGCCTGAGGAAGACCCCGGTTGGGGGCGAAAATTCGCAAGTTTCTGGAAGTTGACTTCTTGATACATGTATTTATCATTTTGTGTGTCAATTTTTGTGCTTTCTCGTTCTTTGCATATGTTCCTTCGCAAACTGGTAAGGAAATCACCAACGAAGTCAATTTTCCCACCATCGAGTACTTCACTTGATATCATTTGTATTATTTCAGCATTTCTAAATAGATGTTACGAATGGAAATAACGCAAAAAAGTCATCATGACCAAGATTCATGAGTCAAGACTCGTGTCAGGTAATTATTTCAACGACACTGCATCATAATAAACATGTTGGGCTATCTATTGTCGCATGATGGCGATGAGGCTGATAGTCACTCCCTTCAGAAATTCGTCACATCACGCATAATGGATGACAAATTTAGTTTGCAGCACCGACGATACCAACGTCCTGCGATTTTCTTTGAGTTTTTCTTCGGGGATAAATTTTCCTTTGCACTGTCACTATCCTGAGTAACTAATTATCCAGGCACATGATAGACGGGCGTCACGATCGAGTTGATAATCATGTAGATGAATAGAGGACAACACAATGGGCGGGAGTTCGCTCGTCATTTTTTCTCCCGTGGATTATAATTTGTACTGCGCAGTAAGAAATCAGACACGATTTTTCTATATTTAATCCTGGCGACGCGGCCCCCATGAAAATCTCAAAAATATGACCTCCGTTCGGAGTTTGCAAACAATTTTAGCAACTTTCTTTGAAAACAAAGTCTTTAGACGTATAACGAAACGAAAAAGGATGCAACAGAGCTTAAGTAAAATGCGCCAAAGCACCAATAATTTTCCATTGTTTAAGAAAGAATTACGAGGTTAAATATCACGAAGTAACGATAAGTATTTTTTGGCAGCTGCTCATGTCTATGATATGTGACAAATCAGGTGACATCTTTCTGCGTTTCGCTTTGAACTTCTATTGTTTCGCTATCAATTATCAACATTCTTGGTACTTTTTGATTTTACCATCGACTGGTACATGTATAATGTTTTTAAGCTGATGATAAGAAAAGTGACGAAACTGTTGTAAAAGGAATATGAAATGTGCCCACCTGAAGATATCCACTAAAGAGATGCTGAATGACAGCTTAATGCCCATAGGACGCAGTCAAATCTTTGAAATTCACCAAATGTTCTGAATAACGGAACTTCGGTCGTCCTCCAGAAATTTTGCAAATTTTCGACCCCAACCGGGGTCTTCTTCAGGCTGGCACTTTCAAGTCGAGCTACCAGAAGTCGGCTTAAAAGCGCCAGCCTGAAGAAGACCCCGGTTGGGGTCGAAAATTTGCAAAATTTCTGGAGGACGACTTCGGTTATTATATCATTTTGTGTGTCGCCTTCTGTCCTCTAATTTTGGATAAATTTTCTGAATACATACAAAATATCAGCGGTTGGTATGAAGGTGCGAGAAGTCGCTTGTATACATGTACTACTGGCTGTAAACTCTGCCTGGTGTTGGTTTCCACAATTCCCAATCCCATTTCTCAAGTCAAAGATTTCTGTTGACAATCATCTGATCGATTAGAAACCTCATCGTACGTACATTCAGCTTTGCAAATATTGCAAGTTGCATGATTTATAAACAAAAAAATGTGGCGGACGTCAAAGGCATGAACCCCAAACATGCCATCCGCGTTCATGAAGTGGTGTCAAGTGCGATTGCCAGACTCTCCATGAAAGCGGCTTGAACTTCCACGTTGACATTCCGCTCCCTGTGAAATATACATTGTAGGGCATGAGTTTCATGGGTTGGATTGTGACAAATGAACAATTTGCAATCATCACCGGCACAGGTTGAATCCAAATTTTTCTCCCCAATTATTATTGATATTATGACAAGAAAACAAATTATGTCGTTCTATGACTAGGCGTGAGTGACTACCCAGGCCTTTGATGAACGGTCAGTCAGGCTACAACAGCGCGTTGAACTAGTCAAGTACGGTAATTACATGTACATAAGAATCGCGGCCATTTTTGACAGCTAAGCTTTCGACATGGTATCAGTCTAGCTAGGCGTTTTTACCAACACTGGCTATGATGGGTTAGACAGGACACTAGTATTGTCAGGTTGGCTCCCGATTCCGCCACTAGGAAAGTGATACTAGGCATACGTCATGATACAGTACGTGACGGGTTAACGGATAGTCAAAACCAGGCCTCGTATCAGAATTTCCACAATATCGTATATGAAAATTTCAATGTCCTCGACTCCATCATCCTTTCATTTCTGGTGTTGACTTTCATCTTTCTACTTTCAGGTTTCTACCATCGCTCTCGAGAGTGAGCGTTTTATGTACATCATTTGAGAAACTGTCGGATATAAAATCAGAATAATCATCAGCAGCTGTTTTTTGCGTCGAGGCACTCGTCCTTCGGGACCTCGGGCTCACGTTCTTGTTGAGGAATGAATAACCCACCAGTTCGGAACACTTTCTCTAGACAACGTTGGCTTTGGAGCATCGCAGTTAAAAGCCCTACAAGGGTCATTTTGGAACGTCTTGCTATAAGTCAACTTCCAGAATTTAGCAAATTTTCGACCCCAACCGGGTCTTCTTCAGGCTGGCACTTTTCCACGCTAGATTTCAGAAGAGACTAAATTCTGGAAGTTGACTTCCTATTTATTAACGTTGTGTTGACTTTTGTGTTTCTTCTCTCTTGCTATCTATGCTAGAGTTTCACTGTCTTACGTCTGTACGTCATTCTACGTGAAATGTAACGGAAAATCAATCAGACGTACTTGCTATGGATGATATTAAAACAGGAAGACAACTGACATGACTGACTTCGTGTATTTTATGAATCCCGCCGGAGCCGAATGTACACGTGTCGCCACCAATTAGAAGGTTCTGAAACTAAACTTGGGTTTGTTTTCCTACATCACATTGGATGACAAACACAGTGGGTTATCAAGGTTCAAGATTACGTTCTTTTCCAGGTTTTACAAGCACCCCAAGTCTTTCGAGGGAGTGCGAGAAGAACTGTGTCGGTTGATACTAAAATGGGACCGAAACATATCCTCGAAAAGTAAGTTATTTCCCACCGGTTCAGGATCATTGGCCAAGATGTCAACATTGAACAAGACGGACTACGGCCCTTATCAACTCCACCCACGAACACCATACTCAGTCCAGAATACGATAATTGTCGAGAGTTGAGGAGATAGTGCTGTATAGCTTCGATGGGCGTTGTGAACTGGACCATACTCTCGAAGACTGATGTCAAGCGGAATCATCAATCACGTCTCAAACTGTTGATCCAAGAGCAACAAAGAAGCAATCTGCATGGTTGGCGACAGAAAGCCTGGTCATACCTGACCTGTTGGACGTTTGGTCGTCTCCGTGGCTCCACAGAATGCTCTCTTACCTAATCAAATGGTCCCTTCGTTTATCAACAAAACGTGTCAAAATTGGTAGGTAGGCCAATCATCACCTTCAGCACCAGTTGATCACACGTCGGTTCCGATGCAATCAGTCTGCTTAAAGTACCTAGGAACATTCTACTTCAATCTTCATGAATTAAGTTGTTAAACTACGTTACGTAACTCTGGTTGACATAGGCACACATGTAAATAAATCTATCCCTTGGTAACGTTCACTGTCTTGGCATTTGGCATCTTTTTGATGACGTTACGACTGTCACGTTGCATTCATATTCTGATTGACAGGCTGAGATGATGTGTAATCAGAAAGATTATCAAATTATGGTCATTTTGACGCTCAAAACAAGTCCGAAAATCTGTCGGCACTCGTCATTATTTGAACGGAGCTTCTTAATTTTGTCTGTAAGTACATTTGAACTGCACGATAGTTCTGGAATAAATAAGGATAAATTTTAAAATAATGATTTGTGTGTCCATGCCGTGCAAATGCTCAGCATGCCAGCTGGTAGGTTGTTATCCCGGGATTGTTGTAGATTCATAGATAACAACAAACCAACAGACGAGATATAAAAAATTATCCGAACATAAATCACGGGATGTAGAAGATGAAATACATTTCCTAAAGAAATGTACAACACCATAAAGTGGTCAAATCGAATCAATATTTCAGAAACTATAAAATATTCAATCCTTTATCGGTTAAATCGTTCGCAATCTCTCCGAATTACAAGTTCACATGTTGCACTGAAATAAATTTTAAATATTTTTTTGCCAATCCTGAAATATTCTCCAAGTGTAATGGATCATTATTGTCTGATTGCGGGGATGTCCTAAACCAGTTTTATGAATCATTGATTTCACGCATGTTTAAGATACATAATGTTGCTCTGAGAACGAGATCTACGTCTTTAATTATCCCCGATAAAGAATCATCATGATGGTTTATGACACTCTCCAATGAATTCACAAGATAAAACTGTCCGGATTACCAAGATTTATGCAGGACGCTGTGTTTCGCGTGACAGTATTGAATTTGTCAATCATAAATAAATGCCTAGGCTACTACATGTACCCTGAAAATCGATAGAAATGTTCACCGATTCCCAATCATTGATCTATTCCTAAAGACGTTAGTGGGACGCACAAATTTTCAGTAAAATTCCAAAACTGAAGACTAAAAGCCTTTTTAAGTGTGGTCAGTAAACTTATCTACTTTCTCACACTAACCGTCTCATGAGAGCGTCTATATTTGCTCGGAATCTTTAGATTTCCTGCGACATGCTCTCGAACCATACACTGGCTCCATGAATCTTGACGCCGCTTCTTTGGCTGTAGATCTTAGCGGTATCAGATTTTGAAAAGGCGCCGGAAAGATCTCAACAATGCCAAGCAAGCGAGTGGAATCATGCCCTACAGCAAGCTTTCACGTGGAAGGTAAAAGCAATGAATACATGTATTTTGCAGAATGATGGCGACGTTTCAGTATCACACTTCAACAGAATGTGGCCGATCTCACGTACTTTAGTCGTATCGATTCCATACCAAAAATAGATAAGAGAGAATCTATTTTTGTCCATACATAATTTACTTTTGCTTCCTCGAAGTGAGGACTTCAAACCGTCCATCTTTTTCTCAAAGATGTCGAACTTGCCTTCGTCCGAATATTGCTGCACTTTTGGTGCGCGGAGGTCACATAGGTAAGATTGGTGACAAGTTTAAGTAAAGTCGTCTCCGATATTCGCAAATTTTCGATCCCAACCGGAGTCAGGCACTTTCTAGTAGAGATCCCAGAAGTGAATGAGCCACGGTTGGGGGCGAAAATTTGCGAAATTCGGAGGCGACTTTACTTATACTTGTCATTTTGTGTGTCAGGTTTTTTGTCCTGTATTTTGGGTAAGATTGGTGAGTGTGCATTTCCCAACCGTTCTCCGCGATTGGTATTTTCACCGATTCTCAAGAGCAGATGGCGGCTTTAAATAATCCGTGCCCTTGCGATAAAGATCTTTCGAGAGGGTCGAAAGATCAAACTTGCCGGGTCATAGATGGAAAGAAATGGTATCCTTTGAAAAAGGGTTCACACGTATCACAGACAATAGGTTACAATGTACATCAAATGAGATGGATCTGATAGCTCATCTGGTGTCCCTCGGTAGCAGAGATCAGGAATATACTACAACCATGTTGTATGGAAGATTTTCCAAGATACAAAGATGGCCGACAAGATCAACCAAGGAACGTTTTCTCAGGAGGATCTTTGTTTTGTTGCTCGAGGATGTAACAATTAGCCGCGATTGTATCACCTGACCCTGTCAACAGGGCGTCAGTATGAATGTTGTATCCCTTAATTATCACACTTATCTTGAGTACAGATCAGATTAAACTCCCAAATGATAAAATTTTGACACCCATCTGTGACAGAGGGTCGAAGATTCGCCCTTGGCGGTTTCGTTATCGACGAAGTTTCGTGGGAAGTGCTCCTGAAATGCAAAGTGCAAAAATATGGCGTGATATTCAACAGTTAGAGGTTAAAAAATCAGAATTCTAAAATGATTCGTCAAAATAGTTAGTTTTCCTCTCATCCCAGGAAGTACAAGGTTTCAAAACCTGCAAACAGTGACTTGGGCCGGAAACATCTTGCAGAGTAGGCCAATGTTTATTGAACTGGCCGATGCTGGCTTTGTTTTCGTTGGCCGCCACGATGATCAGAACTTTCCCTTCTGTGACCTTTCCGGCGCGAGCATCCCTTTGGATTCTCCCCCGATGAAGCTGAAGTATCAGAGACTGAGTAGCGGCCTAAATCTGCGTTTTCTGATAAGATTTATGGCAAGTTTCTGATCCAAAGAGGTGTAAATGCAACAAATTGAATGAAGACAATTAATGCTTTGTGGAATGATATCAATCATTGTCGCCTGCACGTGGCTTCACGCCGCAGGCGACGCTGAGAGAGGCTGCACTCCACGGTCATCAGTATCGCTTAGAATCCATCAAGGCTGAACATCGCCGCCATTTACTGCCCCATTCTTCACTTTGATCCCTACTATTGTTGTCCTATTTGGCACAATTGAAAGGTTTCCATCTCGCGCTGGAGGAAGCAGGGAATGAGAGATCAAACGTTCGCGGAAGTCTTGAGAGGTTGGTCAAGAAAGTCGCTGGTGTGGCCCCCGGTGCTTGTCCATGGATGTCGGTCGCTTCGTGATGTAATTTCCGGAACCTTTGAAGTGGACGCGGAAAGACCGGAAGTGAAGATGGACACCGCCCGGTAGTGCTGGACACAGTCTACGCCATCTTCATAAAAAGCACATCGACAAAAAAATGTGTTTTATTGATGTTGAGCTGCAAAATGCTCTGCAAATCGCGAAAAAAGAAGTTACATGTACATCTGCCTAAGACTGATGTAGTGAAAGCTGGTAATAGACATCCTGCGAAAGTCGGCCATGACAGGCCAGAAGGGGTAAACAAACCTTGGCCCTAGTGCATTGTACAGACGGTAAGCACAGGAGCCAACTGTACAAATACACTGGGCCCCTAGGGCGAGGTTAATGTTTACCCCTTCTGAGCTGTAACGGCCGACTTTCGCAGGATGTCTGTTGGTTGAAGGTAAAAGGTAAATCAACTTGGTCAACCGTACATACACTCTATCTGAAACCTTTCCGGGGACTTCAAAAACAACAGCGTTCATTCAGACCAACAAGGGAGGAATTGTACTGGACCAACTGAGTGAATAAAAGAAGCGACCAGAGCGGAATCGAACCCGCGGCCTGTCGTTTGAGAGTTCGTCCCCTTGCCACCGCGCTCTCACAGGGTGATAAGAGTCAGATGCTACATCCTTCCGTGTGATAGTAATGGCCGCGGATTTTTGCCCCATATCCTGAGAACTGGTTTGATCAACCATCACGCCCACCAGGGGTATTGCATTACTATGTATCTCGCGTCATGGACACTACACGATAAGATTCACTTGATTGTAAATCGTAAATGACAAGGCGTGTGATTGCCCTTTTTCTTGCCAATTTATTGACACATGATAGTTTAATTTTTAACTTTTCTTTAGAGGAAAATAATCATTGGACAAACCGTCAGTGTCGTGATCTCTCAAATTAGTTACGTGTGATTGCAAGTCGCTAACTTTATCTGCAACGTCGCTAACTTTATCTTTTAATTAACCTTATTACTGGAATTGGATAAAATGATTTCCGTATGAAAAAGGGAAATGTCCTTGAAATTTGTTAACTTGAAGATCTTACTGGATAATGGCATCGAGTAGTTCGGCTCTTTCCCTCAGAATGACCCCATATATCGATCATAGTGATGACACTGCACGAATATTCAATACGATTGATCATGTCTCGTTCGGGCATATTAATGTCAACATAAGTAGGCATCAGACCAAAAAAATAGTGTATAACTGTCATTTTGATAACGGTTTCAGTTTACTCCAAGATTGATTTAAAGATATAGGCTTTTGGGGCATCCGATAATGTTTCTTTTCGGGTTGTTTGTTTCCAGTGGAGATCCTGCTCTACAGCTTTATTCCAGGAGGGATATATCCTACAACTGAGCTGAAACTCTCGCTCTAAATTGCTACTTTTAGGACTATCTCGGTAAGTGACTATTCCGTAATTTGGCGTCTGCATGAGTCGGTGGCCTAGTGATGTTCGCGGGCAGTCACCGATCGGACTCCCAAAATGCTTCGACACTTCCTGGTTCCTAAACGACATAGAGTGCTTATCATGTATATCAGACCAGTTCTTTTCTTCACATTCTAGGCCTATCTTTTCATTACAGGGCTCGGCTTCTGGATTATAAAAGATGTTGACAGCGAAACTAAAAAGGAGTTATTGCCACAGCAATTCAGGGGTCCCACCCCTGCAACACAGTTTGCCTGAACTTCTCGATATCCGTGGTGACGCCAACTCCGACAAAGAAGCATACGTCATCAGGAATATCGGTGTACCACGACAGGCCATTACATTTGGGGAACTGAAGACGAGAACTCAGCAACTAGCGGCGGCGATGATCGCGCTGGGTCTACAAAAAGGCGAGAGAGTAGCCCTGATATGCCCAACATCCATTGATTATGTAGTTTGCGAATATGCTACAGCCCGCACTGGAGCGATTCTGGTCAAGATGTCGGGTGCGTTAAAAACAGCAGATGACATCAAATACATCCTGAATAAAAGTGGTGCGAGGTGGATCATAGCTCACCCTGGTGGAGATGGAGCAAATTATTCGCTGCTGAAGGCTATGATTCCAGGATTGGCGGACCACAATCCAAAGGACAACCTTGAGGTCAAGGACCTACCAAGTGTGGAAAGAATCTTCATGCTTGGAGGGGAACAGTTCCCGGGAACAGTTCTGCTCAAATCGATCATCGAAAATCAACAGTACGAGATGAATGAACTCGTTCTGCGACAAGCTTTGATCACGAACGACGACATTCAGGGACTTTTAGTCACCAGCGGCAGCACTGGTTTTCCGAAACTCGTGGCCCGACCTTATGACCTTGAGATAAACGGTTGGAGAAGTTCATCCTTAAGGAATGGTATCTCAAGCGATGATAAATACATCACCGATCGGCCAATGGCATATGGAGCGGGTACGATCGGACCGGCTTTGGGGATAGGATACACCATGGTCTATGTTATCACAACGGCTACAGTCGGCGCAGGGCCGAAGGGAGCCGAGTTCATGCTACGCTGTTCGGAAGAGGAGGGATGCACCGTCATGCTCATGTTCCCGTACTTGCTGACGGATTTCCTACGTCTTTCAGAAGAAGGGAAGTTCAACATTGGTAAGGTTCACACTGGGATCATCTCGGGTCAGGCCTTGAACAGCGCCCTCTTCGCCAAGTGCCTTCAGATCATTCCTGGCTTGGTAAATTCGTACGGAAGTACCGAAGCAAACGTCTCCATATGCAACCTTCGGGGTGATTCCGTTGAAAGGAAGATCAACTTCACCGGCACTGCTTCTGATGGCGAGGTAAAGATTGTGGATGAAGCAGGCAACATTGTTCCTGTCAACACGACTGGCGAACTTTGTCTGCGGAACAACCGTATGTTCGTTGAATATTGGGGCGAAAATGAACTTACTAAAAAAGTCAAGAAACCTAGAGGTTGGTTTCATACAGATGATATGGCCGTCATGGATGAGGATGGGTACATTTTGGTGCTCGGTAGAAATAACAGGAAGTCATCAACAGAGCGACTAGAATGATCTATCCGATGACCATTGAGAACGTTATCATACGACATCCGGACGTTTCCAATGTGGTGGTGGTGGGAGTACCTGACGAACGTCTGCATGAAGAAATATGCGCATGCGTAGTGCTGCAAGACAAGATGGCGGAACCTGGGGTGCAGGATTATTGCCGAGACGCTTTGGCAGGCGTGGACGAGGATGGACTGAGTCTCTGTCCGAAGTATTTCGTTTTTCTCGAGCGCCTGCCGTGCGGCCCGACAGGCAAAATCGACCGGAAGAAGGTCAAGCAAACGGCTTTGGAACACCTTAGGATGAACTGAATGTGTGCCGCTGAGATCATGTGATTGAATATGGCGAATCAGAAGGCGTACTCAAAAATAGCCTCGAAAATTTCTCAAAAAATCGTACAAAAAACTTCAAACTGATGAAGTAATGCAAGATTCTTTATTCGGGACGCGTTCTGACCCCAAAGAAGATGACATTGTAAATGTCTGATGGTTCCCGCTTGTTGAAGAGGGCCCTACAGGCATGACAGGCAGCCTGCTGGCAGCCATTTTGATGTGCTCAAATCAAATCATCAAGTTTGACCTTGACCTTGACCTCTGATTATCAAGGTCATTGCATAATCAAAATGGCATCCTCAATAACCTAAGTATGGGTGATATCATGCCTCTACCTTTACCACAGGCAGAGATGTTTCAATTTATCAAAGTGTGACCTTGACCTTGACCTCTGATCATTGAGGTCATTGCATAATCGAAACGGGCATCATCAATAACCTAAGTATGGGTGATCACCAATCATGCCTCTACACGGGTTTGTCAGATGACGGATCTCAGCGCATCAGCAAAGATTTGATCCACATGATCCGACAGGATCACGTGCTAAGTTATTGATATATAGCATGTCACCAAACCTAACCTTTGGATCTCTACATCCCACTTGGTGCCCCACAAAAAAAAGGGAAACGTCCATGAAATTTGTTAACTCGAAGATCTTACTGCATAATGGCATCGAATTCTGCTCTTTCCCTCAGAATGACGCCATACACCGATCATAGTGATGACACTGCAGTAATGTTCAGTGTGATTGATCATGTCTAATTCGGGCATAATATGTAAGTAGGCCTCAGACCAAAATAATTGTGGTTATAATTGTCATTTTGATAAACGGTTTCAATTTTACTCCAATTTACTCCAAGATTGATTTAGATATATGGGGCATGCGATGATGTTTCCCCTATCTTTTCGGGTTGTTTGTTTCGAGTGGAGATCCTGCTGTACAGCTTTGTTCAAGGGATATATCCCACAACTGCGCTGAAACTCTCGCTCTAAATTGCTACTTTTAGTACTATCTCGGTAAGTGACTATTCCGTAATTTGGCGTCTGCATGAGTCGGTGGCCTAGTGATGTTCGCGGGCAGTCACCAAACGGACTCCCAAAATGCTTCAACACTTCCTGGTTCCTAAACGACATGGAGTGCTTACCAATCATAAACATTCTTTTCTTTACATTCTAGGCCTATATCTTTTCATTACAGGGCTCGGCTTCTGGATTATAAAAGATGTTGACAGCGAAACTAAAAAGGAGTTATTGCCACAGCAATTCAGGGGTCCCACCCTTGCAACACAGTTTGCCTGAACTTCTCGACGATATCCGTGGTGACGCCAACTCCGACAAAGAAGCATACGTCATCAGGAATATCGGTGTACCACGACAGGCCATTACATTTGGGGAACTGATCTACGCTGTTCGGAAGAGGAGGGATGCACCGTCATGCTCATGTTCCCGTACCTGCTGACGGATTTCCTACGTCTTTCAGAAGAAGGGAAGTTTAACATTGGTAAGGTTCACACTGGGATCATCTCGGGTCAGGCCTTGAACAGCGCCCTCTTCGCCAAGTGCCTTCAGATCATTCCTGGCTTGGTAAATTCGTACGGAAGTACAGAGGGGAACGTTCCCATATGCAACCTTCGGGGTGATTCTCTTGAAAGGAAGATCAACTTCACCGGCACTGCTTCTGATGGCGAGGTAAAGATTGTGGATGAAGCAGGCAACATTGTTCCTGTCAACACGACTGGCGAACTTTGTCTGCGGAACAACTTTATGTTCGTTGAATATTGGGGCGACAGTGAACTAACTAAAAAAGTCAAGACCTGTAGTAGTTGGTTTCATACAGACGATATGGCTATCATGGACGAGGACGGATACATTTTGGTGCTCGGTAGGAAACAGGAAGTTATCACCAGAGCGACTATAAAGATCTATCCAATAACCATTGAGAACGTTATCATACGACATCCGGACGTTTCCAGTGTGGTGGTGGTGGGAGTACCAGACGAACGTCTGCATGAAGAAATATGCGCATGCGTATTGCTGCAAGACAAGATGGCGGAACGTGGAGTGCAGGATTATTGCCGAGACTCTTTGGCAGGCGTGGACGAGGATGGACTGAGTCTGTGTCCGAAGTATTTCGTTTTTCTCGAGCGCCTGCCGTGCGGCCCGACAGGCAAAATCGACCGGAAGAAGGTCAAGCAAACGGCTTTGGAATACCTTGGGATGAACTGAATGTGTGCCGCTGAGATCATCTGATTGAATATGGCGAATCAGAAGGCGTACTCAAAAATAACCTCGAAAATTTCTCCAAAAATCGTACAAAAAACTTCAAACTGATGAAATCATGCAAGATTCTTTATTCGGGACACGTCGTGACCCCAAACAAGATGACATTGTACATGTAAATGTCTGATGGTTTCCGCTTGTTGAAGAAGACCCTACCGGCATGACCCTACCGCCATTTTGATGTGCTAACATCAAATCATCAAGTTTGACCTTGACCTTGACCTCTGATCATCAAGGTCACTGCATAATCGAAATGGGCATCCTTAAGTATGGGTGATAACTTAAGTATGGGTGATATCATGCCTCTGCCTTTACCACAGGCAGAGATGTTTCAAATTATCAAAGTGTGACCTTGACCTTGACCTCTGATCATTGAGGTCATTGCATAATCGAAATGGGCATCCTCAATACCCTAAGTATGGGTGATATCATGCCTCTACACGGGTTTGTCAGATGACGATGTTTCCGGCAGAACACTGGTTGGTTGGTCCACGTAGGTGGAGGATCTCAGCGCATCAGCAAAGATTTGATCCACATGATCCGACAGCCTATCACGTGCTAAGTTATTGATATATAGCATGTCACCAAACCTTTCGATCTCTACATCCCACTTGGTGCCCCACAAAAAAAAAGGGAAACGTCCATGAAATTTGTTAACTCGAAGATCTTACTGCATATTGGCATCGAATTCTGCTCTTTGCCTTAGAACGACGCCATCCATCGATCATAGTGATGACATTGCAGTAATGTTCAATGTGATTGATCATGTCTAATTCAGGCATAATATGTAAGTAGGCCTCACACCAAAATAATTGTGGTTATAATTGTCATTTTGATAAACGGTTTCAATTTTACACCAATTTACTCCTAGATTGATTTAGATATATGGGGCATGCGATAATATTTCCCCTATCTTTTCGGGTTGTTTGTTTCCAGTGGAGATCCTGCTCTACAGCTTTATTCCTGGAGGGATATATCCTACAACTGAGCTGAAACTCTCGCTCTAAATTGCTACTTTTAGGACTATCTCGGTAAGTGACTATTCCGTAATTTGGCGTCTGCATGAGTCGGTGGCCTAGTGATATTCGTGGGCAGTCACCGATCGGACTCCCAAAATTTTTCGACACTTCCTGGTTCTTACACGATATGGAATGCTTACCAATCATAAACTTTCTTTTCTTCACATTCTAGGCCTATATCTTTTCATTACAGGGCTCGGCTTCTGGATTATAAAAGATGTTGACAGCGAAACTAAAAAGGAGTTATTGCCACAGCAATTCAGGGGTCCCACCCTTGCAACACAGTTTGCCTGAACTTCTCGATATCCGTGGTGACGCCAACTCCGACAAAGAAGCATACGTCATCAGGAATATCGGTGTACCACGACAGGCCATTACATTTGGTGAACTGAAGACGAGAACTCAGCAACTAGCGGCGGCGATGATCGCGCTGGGTCTACAAAAAGGCGAGAGAGTAGCCCTGATATGCCCAACATCCATTGATTATGTAGTTTGCGAATATGCTACAGCCCGCACTGGAGCGATTCTGGTCAAGATGTCGGGTGCGTTAAAAACGGCAGATGATATCAAATACATCTTGAATAAAAGTGGTGCGAGGTGGATCATAGCTCACCCTGATAAAGAAGGAGCAAATTATTCACTGCTGAAGGCTATGATTCCTGGATTGGCGGACCACAATCCAAAGGACAACCTTGACGTCAAGGACCTACCAAGTGTGGAAAGAATCTTCATGCTTGGAGGGGAACAGTTCCCGGGAACAGTTCTGCTGAAATCGATCATCGAAAATCAACAGCACGACATGAATGAACTCGTTCTGCGACAAGCTTTGATCACGAACGACGACATTCAGGGACTTTTAGTCACCAGCGGCAGCACTGGTTTTCCGAAACTCGTGGCCCGACCTTATGACCTTGAGATAAACGGCTGGAGAAGTTCATCCTTAAGGAATGGTATCACGAGTGATGACAAATACATCACCGATCGGCCAATGGCATATGGAGCGGGTACGATCGGACCGGCTTTGGGGATAGGATACACCATGGTCTATGTTGTCACAACGGCTACAGTCGGCGCAGGGCCGAAGGGAGCCGAGTTCATGCTACGCTGTTCGGAAGAGGAGGGATGCACCGTCATGCTCATGTTCCCGTACCTGCTGACAGATTTCCTACGTCTTTCAGAAGAAGGGAAGTTCAACATTGGTAAGGTTCACACTGGGATCATCTCGGGTCAGGCCTTGAACAGCGCCCTCTTCGCCAAGTGCCTTGAGATCATTCCTGGCTTGGTAAATTCGTACGGAAGTACCGAAGCAAACGTCACCATATGCAACCTCCGGGGTGATTCTCTTGAAAGGAAGACCAACTTCACCGGCACTGCTTCTCAAGGCGAGGTAAAGATCGTGGATGAAGCGGGCAACATTGTTCCTGTCAACACAACTGGTGAACTTTGTCTGCGGAACAACTTTATGTTCGTTGAATATTGGGGCGAAAATGAACTAACTAAAAAAGTCAAGAAACCTAGAGGTTGGTTTCATACAGATGATATGGCCGTCATGGATGAGGATGGGTACATTTTGGTGCTCGGTAGAAAACAGGAAGTCATCAACAGAGCGACTAGAATGATCTACCCAATGACCATTGAGAACGTTATCATACGACATCCGGACGTTTCCAGTGTGGTGGTGGTGGGAGTACCTGACGAACGTCTGCATGAAGAAATATGCGCATGCGTAGTGCTGCAAGACAAGATGGCGGAACCTGGGGTGCAGGATTATTGCCGAGACGCCTTGGCAGGCGTGGACGAGGATGGACTGAGTCTCTGTCCGAAGTATTTCGTTTTTCTCGAGCGCCTGCCGTGCGGCCCGACAGGCAAAATCGACCGGAAGAAAGTCAAGCAAACGGCTTTGGAATACATTGGGATGATCTGAATATGCTGCAGTGTACATGCAATGTACAGAACATGCAGTGGGTCACAAAAAGAATAATATAGCTGTGAGTGTCGCCTCCCTGATTTTTAGAGCAAATAGGATTCCCATCGTAGGTGTTCGGTCATCATTGCTAGGACAGACAAAGAAAGCGTTCTCCAAAATTTTACGATTTCATGTACGAGTAGGCCTACACATGCATGCACATTTGCATGCATATGGTGTACACACCAATCAGGACTGCTCGAAAAGACTCTTCGAATCTACGTATTTGAATGATCTTAGTTATCAATTTACGCATGGAAACTGTTGCTACACATGAAAGAATGAGTTGAAGTATGGTACCTTATCTGATGAGGGGTTAGTAATTGTATCATAGCGCGTCGAACGTCTCAGGTGGTGAAAAAGATGGCGGCCATTTTTTACTGAAGCACAGTGTGCCATTGAGATCATGTGATTCAATATGACCAATCAGAAGACGTAGGCCTACTCAAAAAATAACCTCGCAAATTTCTCCCAAAAAAACCCTTACAAAAAACAAAGCCGATGAAATACGTAGCCTACATGTAGAGTCTACATGTAATTTCAGATTCTTTATTCGGGACACGCCTTGGTCCCAAATAATTTGAATATGCATCAATAGTCAATAGATTCCGTGAAAGGAAAAGGCCGAAAAATCGGTAACAAAATTGAACAATGCTAAAAGTGTGATGATTTTTGTGGCTCAACAAAAAGCAGCATCATATCGATTATGTGCGATCGATTCTACTAATAGAACCTTTCCCTGTAACAAAGGCTACAATTGTCCATTGAGTCTCAAACCACCCAAAACAATGTTAAAGGTTGAAGGCCTTTGTCATGTTGACGATCAACATGTAACTTGCAAAAAATACTACAAGATAATAACATGATAGAAAGAACACAGGCATCACATCGCAAGTGTTTGTATACGAGTATGACACGAGTTGCAGCTGTACTACCGTTCATTCCATACTGCTGCCGCCATCTCACTTTGTAGACCTGGTACTCCAACAATACAACGTGATGCCGACTTCGTTTCTCCTTCGGCAATTTTCTTGAACTTACGACAGTAAAGAGCAGGCCTAGTCCAAAAAGAGGCCGACTGGGATGTTAAACGTCGGAGGACGTCCGGACTACGGGTTGTCTATGAAATGGCAAAGTCTATTTATTCACATTTCACCCCATCCATCGCTCTCTACGTCTGACGATGTTGATGAAATATTTATTTACGCCAAGATGCACAGCGACAAGGTCGAAGTCCTCGTCATCGAATTCGACAGATAAATCTTAAATACCTTTCTTCTGGAGTAGCAGGCGATCAGCCTGGCCTACAGAATGGAACGATGACCCATCTTGTCATCTTTTCAAGTCATTTCGATGTTGACTCTTCTGAATGTTACTTCGTAAAAGTTCAGGAATGGCATCTTCATTAAAAAGTAATCGTTTTGAATACGTCGTCCACAACTGGGGCATACTTGTCCCTGAGTTGGGCTTTCAGCAGGTCGTTTCAATACTGATGTGTGCTGTTATGTGTAGTCAACTGAAATGTTCTACATTTGCAACACTACCTGAAAGAGGGCGTTTCGTCTGCCAGACGAGCAAGAAAAAGGCATCGTGCATGGAGAAGGAACAAGCATTTGGGTTCCCAGGATCCCAGATCTTCCAACGTAAGGTAATGTAACAACCACATGTTCTCCCAACAAGTTGCCCACAAAAGCAGGGCGGTAGAGCGAAATGTCACCCCGAGAACGTCTAGGGGGGGGGCATTGGACCCTCAGGGGAAACTTCAGTGACGCCGCTCTGTAACGCCTGGGCTCGATGTGCAGTACATGTACATACTTATAAGTAAGTATTAAAGTATGTTTCACCGAGAGCAGTAGCATGCGTACAGCCGGGATTCTTTTTTGGACAACAATGACAAAAATCCTGACTTCGCCATCACCGCACTTCAGTCGGCACATCACGGAACAGGCAAAGGTGCAACATTCCTTCGACGAACGCTTCTGGTTCCTTAAGTAAGAGACACTGAAGTGCTCATCCTTGATGTAGCCTACATGTGCATATTTACTTCTCTTGTCGCCGTGGATAGTCTGCTCCTGTCCTGCACTACCGCCTTGGAGAGACACGTTCTCTCATTCCTTCACCTAAAATACCAGTGAAAACACCAGGTTATATAGCTTTCCATGATACTCGTTTCTGGTTCATTGTCGGTTTTTATGATGAGCCAGTACCTTGGTGGAGAAATCTCGTCTATAGCCTCCACAATGGTACGACGTACCGACTTCTATACAACACCTCATTATTTGAGCATACTTTGACGACTTTGAATGTTAGTGCAGTAGTTGCAAACTACATCCTATTTTACAAGTCTCCAAAATGCACAGGAAAAACGTGTGCTAGTCAATCTATTGAACTGTTTGACTTCTCTGCGGGCCAGTTCGCTGGATCACTAGGCATAGATCCGGAGGAAAAATGCGGGGAGTTGTCTGTAGTCGACACCAATTTTCATACAGTCGATATGATTTCGTTTGCGATATGGTGTCGAACCCCTCGTTCAGGGAATAAAGTGTCTATTAAGATTTGTACTGCTATTAAGAGACTCAAGAATAAAAAAGTTATGTACACCTTGTCATGTAATAATACATTTACAATACGCCGACCCCTGGGTTACACGGGAATATTTCGTTTCCTGTTAGAGTCTCCTGATGCTTTTCTTATCATTCAAACTACTCGGCATAAAGTACCCAATGTGATGATACTTCGAAACATCCATCAGCATTTTACATACCAACATTTACCCATCCAGCGTGCACCTTATATGATGAAGACTTTTGCAAGCAATTCAAAATTGGGTATGGTACTTTCAACATCTAAACCTGGCCCAAAGTTCCCCTTTTTTATGATCGATCTCAGATGTATCCTACCCTCAAACTGTTTAAAAAATAACACTAGATACCTAATGCGTGTTGAAACGAACGGCCATCTTGCCAAAAATGTTTTGAAAATTCGGACGGTTGCCATTGACGACCAGGGACGAATACTGCAACACACTGCTGGTCGGCGCTGTACAGAAAGAACCTGCAATCACAGAGTTCTTGTGTACAAACAATAACAATTAGGATGTGAATGAAAAGGATGTACATGTACATGTATTCCGAATCAGTAACAACAAGAGAAGGACATCGGAGCGATGTCAATGGTTTCCGATGAGAAGTTTACTACTCTAGAGCTAGTTATCTGCGACCTTGATCTCTGAGCTTGAGAAGTATTGCGTAACTGGAACAGGCATCCTTGATTAAACCAATGGGGATGGTTAAAGCCGGCTTCTAATTAATTTTCCCCTGAAATTCTGAGTAGATTTGCACTTTAGAACTGTTTGACCTTGACCTTGACCTCTGACCTTCAAGTTCATTGTGTAATCTGAAAGCTCATCCTTGATAACCTAAGGTGTAGATGAAGGTTTTAGGCTTCCACCATCACCAGGTTCTGTCTCATGTTATCTGTGATGGTTGGCTGTGACCTTGACCTCTGACCTTGAAAAGTCTTGCATAACTGGAACAGGATCCCTGATTAAACATATCGGGGATAGTAAATTCAGGCTTGTAATTCGTTTTATCCTGAAATTCCGAGGAGATTTGCGCCTAAGAACTGTTTGACCTTGACCTCTGACCTTCAAGGTCATTGCGTAATCTGAAAGCTCATCCTTGATAACCTAGGTGTAGGTGAAGGTTTTAGGTCTCTACCATCACCAGATTCTGACTTATGTCATGTTATCAAATTTGAATATCAAATCTCACCACGATATCAGCAAATATCATGCGACCGAGCAGGTGCAAACTGAAAATTTCAGTTGCAATAACATCCGTGGATGAGCAATGATGTTATGATACCAGTTTCAAGTCACTTACTGTGGCATATCTCCAGATATGTCAAAATATCAAATTTGATATATCAATATCATTATGATGCTGACCCTGACCCTGGAGAATAAATTTGTTGATGCCAGTATCTTGTCAAGGGCCATAAACATAGGAAAGGAACTTGTTACTAGTGCTCTACCTGGCGTCGGAGACAAGTTATTCAAGAAACAAAAGTGTGACAAACAAAATCTAAACTTTTGATATATCAGTTTCACCATGAACCAGGTATCGGAGACTGGAAATTTTCATTCCATCTTGTAGCTCAGGTCATGAAACCTGGGGGTAGGTCACATTTCCAGGTCTGTAGCTCTTGCAGGAACAAAGTTACAGGTGTGACAGACTGAACGAACAGACAGACAGACAGACAGACACACACACACACATACAGACACCATGACCAAACACAATATGGTTTCCGATCTTGAGATCACAAGATCTCACAACCTTCATCGTCTTTAGGCCTTTCGTCTGTGTATCTCCCACTTTTGGCCAAGCGGATGAGAAAACAATTTGTCTTCTCATCCGCTTGGCCAAAAGTGGGAGATGCGCAGACGAAGGGCCTACATGTAGCAACATATTTTGTGAGAATGATTACATCACTCGACCTCGGCAAACACCACGTCTCTTAATAGATAGAAATGCAGTCGACCTATTATCACTTAAAAAAAACTTGGAACACACATCAAGGGAGCCACAAAAGTCTCGTTTTGTATTCACCATTACTTCAAGAGGTCTCCAGTGTCCGATAACTTTTTTAACCTTTCCACCCCCTTGCGCGACCGAACAGCGACGCCGCGCTATTCGCTATACTTTGAAAAAGAATTTGTGGTTCTCACCTCCTCTGGTGGTGAATAAACGCGACAGTTGGTTCTTTGATATATATTCTGGAAAAATGGTGCTTTTCAAGAATAGAGAAGACTCGCCTTTTTTCAAAGTAATGGTATATCAGTTGAGTAAAACCAAATACGCCCTCATGCACCTTACGAAATTCTATCACGTATTCAGTGGCTGCCTTGCTGTTTTATACAAACAGTATATGATTTTCTGGAAGTGTGGTGTCAGTGGTATCAAATATTTCAAATTATATGACACGTCACGAGGTTCCTTCTCTGGTAACCTTACTTTGCCAGGAACTGAAATCTGTCTTCGAGTGTGTCGCATGAAAGCACTGTTCAGTTTATCCAACAATAAGGCGTTATTGAGTTGTTATTTCGGCAATGATGTGATATATGTAAGTTTTCTGTATAACGTTAAAGAAATTAACGAGACAGGGCATTACCACCTCTTTCTTCAGAATCCCACCCGGATTCATTCACAAAGCGCGAATACATGGTTGAGCAAAGCAGTTTACGAGTTTTTAGCTCAATCATGGTTAATCGTTTCATTTCGGCCTGAGAATGACTATCAACCCGAGGAGAGGTCGATAAAAAAGAAGTTTCGGAATGGTTTTTCTGATTTTCTACTGACTCAATTGTCCGAATCAATATTTCTCCTTTGCTTACCAGGTCCTGTTGGCCTTTTATTCGACGATATTTACGTCCCTAAGAATGGTTTGGTAAAAACAGGACCGGGAAAGATGAGGTTTGAAGAAACAAGCGTCGTCTTTCATCCTAAGAGCACCGATAAAAAGTGTCCAAAATGTTACGTTTTCCATCCGACTGATGCATCGTTTTTACACTTGACACGATCATCCAAAAAGCCGAAAGACCTGAAAACACGTTTCACTTCAGTCAATGTATATACACGAAGCTGAATAACCGCTATTTATAAGTGCCTTGCGATTGGTGGCTGAAATCATCATACAAAACATGCTGACGTTGGCGTAGGAGACTTTACACCAGTGAATTAAGGAAACGGATGATATGAATATAAAACTCCCAGAACGTCAGAAATTGCTCCCGACACCAGGATTAAATTCGCCCACGTCCGCATTAGTCTACATGCACGTGCATTGCACGCGTGTAGTGCAGCTGATACGCCTGCCTGCTGTCCCGAACAAGGCATCAGGCCTCCTGAACAGCGCGATTCAGGAGTTGTACCTTGTGTTGCGGAAGGTTGGCGCAACTTAGAGCAGAAATGGTTGAACCACATGTATTCGGTCAACAAAAGATTCCCAGTGATGAGTGTGATGAATTCAATATTGAAGTCGGATTTCAATATTGAATTTGCAGTTCAATATTGCAGTCGTATTTCAATATTGAATTTGCAGTTCAATATTGAAGTCGTATTTCAATTAGTGTGGTTCAAATTGAAGTCATGTTTATAAGAAATTGAAATACATGTAATGTCCGTTAAAGTTATATTTCTAAATATAATTAAAATCTTTGTTGAGATACTGAAGAGGGAGAGACACTCTTTATAACCCAGCGCTAATTCATTTTTGGTAACATTCGTTAGTGTAAATTTCGATGGTTTTTACAAGTTGAAAATATCCGATTTCGACATTGAAGATCCGATTTCAATATTGAAGTCAACAGTTCAACACTGAAATCTGGGTTTCAATATTGAATTTTGAATGAGCCTTCTGGGCTTTCGTAGACCAGATTTTATTTTTCTTCAGTCGAGCCACAAAACATTTTGTCGCTGCATCGTTTATCATCGATGCAGGACGAAGCAGTTTTCACCCTGTGTTCCATTTATAAGAAGTAAAATTTGCGCCACCATTTAGACGTTACATCTCGTGTTACAAAATATACTCTTCAGATTACGACGAAACTTCTTCGACGACACACAGTAAGAAAGGAAATTCAATGCATGATTTGCATCAGACATGTTAGAAGCGAACTTATAGTGAATTAAACGAATTGCGAGGATGTGCTTTGGAAGCACTTTGGCGCGAAATATGAGGTCCCATGTTATCTTATATCCAACATATGGGATCATCAGTATTGATGACGTCACGGTTACCATCAGCAACATTTTAGTAATGCTCGTTTCTTCTCCTTTCTCGCGAGTTGTTGTGATTTGGTCCAGAGTCCGCCGCCGGCTGTACAGGAAAGTAGCGATCAGAAAATTAATTATACTTATCAACGATAGAGGGGCAATGACCTGCAGCGCCATCTGTATTGACATGTAGACAGAATAGTACAAAAATCTGACGTCTTCATTGGAAATAGCACAGAAAAAACGTGGGGCATGGATAGGATCTGGAACAAAACGCCACCAGAGTACATTTGGTATCACCCAAGAGCCAAAGACTGTAATCATACAAACGAAGAACACTTTCGCCTGCCGGAAGTTACACCATCTTGCTGCGCGTAGAGGGTAGGCTACAGCCACAAACCGCGTCCAGGATACATAGACAAGTGTCCACCAAGACATGTTAGAAAAAAAGATCTTGGCTGTGTACATCTGGGCACAGAATATATCACCAACAACGTGTCTCGCCTCATTCGGTAACCAGCCCCACACGAGTGTCAAGAAAAACTCGAAAAGTCTTGAAAAATCGAAAATGGCCAGGACTTTTAGGCAAAAACAGCTGGGGCTGTCCTTGAACTCATTCTTACTCAAAATAAAAAATGCGAGGATGTTGTTGAACAATCCGAATATCACGATTACTGAGTTTATTACATGATCTAAGATAAAGACGATGACGTCAATGATTTCATTATCATCATTTGGCTGTAGATCAAAGAAGAAACTAACAGTTTCACCTGCAGTGTAAGCAGCACTCATTTTAAAAGCACGGAAAATCCTGTCTTAACTTCGTTTTCGAAGGTGCAAAAGATCGCACTCGTTTGATCTAACATCGGCAGCACACTACACAAGAAACGACAATTCAGGCGTTATTCAACGCCAGAGTTGGCGTGTGTAGCATACCAGCCGTGTAAACTACGATTTGAATAGCTGCGCAAAGTCCTTTCGTCGCCGCATGGCAATGAATCCCCAGGAATGAATCCAACGACGAGGCAAAGTACGACTGTCCAAGTCACTGAAAGATCACTGGAAAGACAATTTCGAGAGTGATTCCGATATTGTAGATATACTGCCTCATGCTACCCCGCAAACGGCCGTGACAGAGCAGAGTGCACAACCTCCTACCGGTGCACCTCAACCACGGCCTGCTGGACCGACCACTGAACTTACTTGATAACAACGTTCTGCTCCCAGCCAACTGCCAAGACAGTTCCGCAGCTTGGTCATGTGACAGGCCTCTCATGACCACAAAGCCACGTCCATGCAGATAAGTATGCATGACGAACACAGCAAAGCAGACTGGCCTCCACAAGCTCGTAATTTGAGGGATATCAAAAATAAAAAGATTACAAGTTATTGGGTCACATTACATTTTTAAAATAGTACGACGCGGTATACATGAAGGCTAGGTTCTATTCCTGCATATGCAAGTGTTTAAAAATAACACATCCTACTGTTGGAAACATCGACATCATAAACATGATAAAAAAACTTTACCTCGTCACCATTCATGCAGTCGTCAAGTATGCCCTACGTCTGTCAGCAGTATTCAAACCTCGATCCTGGGTGTGTAACGTGTGTTCGTTTTGTCGGAAGGTTGTGACTCATTAGTCAATACTATGTTTGAGTGCACCTCAGATTTAGTTTACAGCCATGTTAATGGCATGAGCCATGTTAGAGCCATAATGGCTGCATCATTGACAAAAGATGCACGATGAAGCAGTTTCCACCCTGTTTTGCAGTTACTATAAGAAATTTTCTTTCTTACCATTCGGTGTCACCATCAGATGACATTACATGCATCTCGTCTTACAAAACATATCCTTAAGATTACGACGAAACTTCTTTGACGACACACAGTAAGAAAGGAAATTCAATGCATGATTTGCATTAGACATGTTAGAAGCGAACTTATAGTGAATTAAACGAATTGCGAGGATGTTCTTTGGAAGCACTTTGGCGCGAAATATGAGGTCCCATGTTATCTTATATCCAACATATGGGATCATCAGTATTGATGACGTCACGGTTACCATCAGCAACATTTTAGTAATGCTTGTTTCTTCTCCTTTCTCGCGAGTTGTTGTGATTTGGTCCAGAGTCCGCCGCCGGCTGTACAGGAAAGTGGCGATCAGAAAATTAATTATACTTATCAACGATAGAGGGGCAATGGCTTGCAGCGCCATCTGTATTGACATGTAGACTGAATAGTACAAAAACCTGGGCCCGTATTCAATAAGGGTGATCATCGCACGTTTAAAGGTGTTTTGGCCTAATCAGCGTACAAATTCTGCATTACACAGGTTAAAGGCCTAGAAAACTATTGTCTGATGTCTGTACGGTGGTTCACCAGAGGCGTTTATCCGCAGGATAATCACACGCGTCTAACTATCCTGCGTCTAAGTCAAAGAGCATGAAGGAAATGTTGAACGATCAGGAAGGCTTGTCTAGAATTTTTCCAACACTTTCTATTGTCCTCCCACACTAAGACGCAGGAATGTTAGACGCGTGCAATCATCGTGTGGGTAAAATGCCAGGGATCAGGCAGCTTACAGAACGTAGAACAATAGTTTCTAGGCCTATAACCTGTGTAATGCAGAATTTGTACGCTGATTTAGCTAAACACCCTTATTGAATACGGCCCCTGATGTCTTCATTGGAAATAGCGCAGAAAAATCGTGGGGCATGGATAGGATCTGGAACAAAACGCCACCAGAGTACATTTGGTATCGCCCAAGAGCCAAACACTGTAATTATACAAACGAAGAACACTTTCGCCTGCCGGAAGTTACACCATCTTGCTGCGCGTAGAGGGTAGGCTACAGCCACAAACCGCGTCCAGGATACATAGACCAGTGTCCACCAAGACATGTTAGAAAAGGACACGATGGCTGTGTACACCTGGGCACAGAAAATATCACCAACTACTTGCCTTCCCTCCGCTGGTAGCCAGCTCCACACAAATGTCAAGAAAAACTCGAATAATCTTGAAAAATCGAAAATGGCCAGGACTTTTAGGCAAAAACAGCTGGGGCTGTCTTTGAACTCATTTCTACTCATTATCAAAAATGACAGGATGTTGTTGAACAATCCGAATATCACGATTACTGAGTTTATTACATGATCTAAGATAAAGACGATGACGTCAATGATTTCATTATCATTTGGTTGTAGATCAATAAAGAAACTAACAGTTTCGCCTTCAGTGTAAGCAGCACTCATTTTAAAGTCCTTTCACACTTCTGGCTTAACTATCGTGTTTGAGGCGCAAGCCGAATCTACAGGTGACAATGAATATACATTTACAGCATGGCAAGAGCAAGATTAAAGCCTGACGTCCACTAGAAAGCCTATGGAGCCTGACCACCAACGCCTGGAAAGAAAAATCCCGTGTCGTGTGTGCGCTCAGGTGTAGCACCTCAACGCCGCCAGCCCATACGCCAAGAGTATACCACAATGGTTCAATGTTAACGTCAACAGCAAACCAGAAACGACAATCCATTTCGCGCCTTTAAACGCGCGTCTGAGTTGTCGTGTGTAGCTTGCCGGCGGTTAAGGCCTACAAGCTCTTTTGGGCGCATCGGAAAATCTCACCGCAATCAGGACAAGTGTGCGGCGGCCTTAACAGCAATGTCTACACCAAGTTCCTTCGTGTAGGGCAATGAATCCAACGACAAGGCCTTGTAAGCAATCGTCAAAGTCACTGTCTTGTGGATCTTCTATATACGCGGCCTAATGCTACCCTGCAATAACCATGAAACGGCAAAGACTGCCAACCTCCTACCGGCGCACCTCAACCTCGGGCTGCTGGATCGACGAACGACCTCACCTCTGGTTGATACCAACGTCCTGCTCAGGACGACCAGCTACGACACTTCCGTAGCTTGGTCATCTGACAGGCCTTACTACCAAGAGACAGGTCCGTGAGAATGAACGAATGAAGCAAACCAGACTGGCGTCCACAAGTCGTACTTCGAGGACTAAAATCTGCAAACCATTGTTAATGAGTAATTTTAGACTTTTTTAAAATAGAATGACGCGCAATAATTTCTATTCTTACCTAGGATGTAGTAATTAAAAATAACACGCTTTATAAATCGGAAACCGACATAGATATTTATATAGTGGAGAAAAAAACTTACATCGTCACCGACACCACTGTCGTGTTGGTAATCGAAAAACACCACGCTGTCGATGGGCATGCTTGAATATTCGAAGATATTCATGTCGTCAAATCTTGTATGTAAATCTGCTGCCGTCCAAAATGCGACACGGAATGCAGCGCAATGAGATGTGCGATATGTCTTGAGAGTGTGACGATGACGAAGTAAGCGAAAATGGATGAGAAGTTTTGAGAATTCAATGGTAGTGGTAATAGCCTACATCCTGGGGTCATCAGCGGTTCTTGCGCTTGGTCCCGACGTGAGCCCACGAAGTGGACGGTGAGGACCAAGCGCTAGATGGACCACTGACTTTCTCAGGATGATGGATGAAAATGATGGTCAGGGTGATATTGGCGCATGAATAGATACCTTTTGTTCATTATTTGCTACTGTTGCAGTCATCTCGGTGCTGATCCTTAGCATAGTGGGTGACGCCAACTTACCGTTACTTGGAGGTTTCGAGATCTGGTTGCATATTCGCTTAAATATCGCAGGAGCCTGGCTTTTCATCTGATCAAACTTCGCCACACGAAACACGTGTGCCTTCTTCGGCTTGGATGCTATCCTAGTTATTTCCCTCATTGACGGTATGTGTGCACCAACGCAGAAGAGCTCAATTCCGGCTCTTTTGCAAGCAGTCGCCTGGGCGATTGTGAGGAGAGGAAGGTTTGAGATGCCATCGGTGATCAGGATGCCGATGTTATGAACACCCGGTCTGTCGCCGTTTGCAGCTGTGAAGCCACTGGAATATGTAAAAGAACATGGCTGCAATGATCCCTACGGTGCGGTATGTGATAAGCTAAGGTACAGTTATATGCCCGGGTGGGTTCTCCAATCCCCTGAAGAAGTTTAGTGCTAGGAACCCAAAGTGCCAGTCGGATTCCCTGCACATACTTCCCATAAGGGCACTTCGTGTCTTTGGCACTCGTCAGGCATCGGGCGTCCTACGAACATCAGGAATCACTGGCACTGTGGTCCAATCCCCTTCCCACGAGAAAAAGCTAGACTCGGCCAAGGAACTGCTCCGAGACAGTCACGATCATGATTAACGTGACTATTGCGTCATCTACTGAAGAAAAGTGATCTGAAAATCTTCAGGAACTTACATTTGCCTCATGTGCTGAAGAACGAGATGCGTACCAGTTGTCCCTGCTGTGAACCGGATGGCACTAACAGCTCGCTGCATGGCAGCCTTGTTGTAATACCTTGCGAAGGACAAAAGACAAGAGGTGTAAAGCTTGAGGAGTAGGTTTGGCTTGATGCGGCAAATGAATGGGACTTCAAAGCCTTGGAGAAGGACTGGATCGTCATGAGAGGGTAGGGTAAAGCCCACCTGGAATAAAGTACTGACTTACCGGTTCAAGGGAAATATGAAGGTAGGCCGATGGTTAAACCTGAACACCCCGCATCTGACCTGGTTTTGACCAATATGGAAAGAACCGATCAGATTATTGACGAACTGCAGAAGATACGGGAAATTTCTGGCTTTGACGCTTCCTGAGGCATCAATCATGAAGTAGATATCGGCCTTGGCGTTCAGGTTGCACGAGGCTGGAAAAGAGCAGTGTAGATTCTAAGCTGGAGATACAGGGTGCAGCGGGTGCGGGATGGACTTCCTCCATTGGCAATGCTGAGAAATGATGCCTACCTGAGGTTCTTGCTGTGTTGGTGACCCACAGCAGAAACAAGGGAAGCAGGCATCGTTTGCCGCTCTCCAACATTTCAATTTGAACCTGAAAAAATAGCACCTTATTAAACGTAATAGCTGCAGAAGAACATAACTTTGTAGACGCTGTGACGTGTAGTTTGGAACTCTCTGTGTTCTTACCGCACCCTAGGTGCCATCACTCTTGTATCATATCTAATAGTACTGGGAGAATCCGGCATATTTCTTGCCAGAAGAAGACGAGAATGACAGCAACCCAGGGTGGGAGGGTGGGCAAGGAGATATCACACACGCCCCTCCATCCACCATGTCATTCTCACACCATGTACGCCCCACACTTCGCCCACCAACTCGTGGCCTGAACACAAATGCCCCGATTAGCTATTCACAAGTGGTTATGTGGCAATCCAACATGCCTTCACTACTCAAGGTGATCAAACACACCATAGACAGTTTGCGAAATTAGTGGCCGCCATCTTTTCTGTAGACTTTTGCCGTTGCTTGGGTTTTTTCAATGGGATTTTGCACTGTCAGAGGCGTTCAAAGAAAGAAAGGCCATACAGTAAGCCACTAGTATTGCATAAAGATATTTTAGCAAGCAAGCAGCTAATAAAATATATCCGAATTATATTTGAAAAAGTTCGAAAATTCGGCCAGGTCTACAAAAAAGATGGCGGCCGCTAATTTCGCAACCTGTCTATTAAGTCAAATATGGCCATCGTACATGCCTTCACTACTCAGGGTGATCCAACACACCATTAAATCAAACATGACAATCCTACATGCCTTCACTACTCAGGGTGATCCAACACACCATAAATCAAACATGGCAATCCCACATGCCTTCACTACTCAGGGTGATCCAACACACCA
>NMRB01000303.1:244210-257110 GCA_002633025.1 Notospermus geniculatus | reverse complement strand
ACATGCCTTCCCCACTCAAGGTGATCCAACACACCATTTATCACATATGGCAATCCTACATGCCTTCACTACTCAGGGTGATCCAACACACCATTAAATCAAACATGGCCAATCCTACATGCCTTCCCCACTCAAGGTGATCCAACACACCATTTATCACATGGCAATCCTACATGCCTCCACTATCCATGAATATCCCACCGGCGATCCCACACGCCCTACACCTCAAAGGGTTGTCCCACAAACCCCAGTCGGTACAGCCTAAACAAACGGGCACCTGCCTGAAGTATTGGTATTCCACTCCAATCCACAACCACATGCTGGAAAATTCGACAAATTCTGATGTACATGTACGTACCTAATCTACTTAATACCAAGCCAGGCTGCCGTGTGTTCTAACAATAACCTGCATACATGTAGATGTTACGTGTAGTTTGGAATGTCGTGTGTTCTAACAATAACCTGTATACATTAGATGTTACGTGCAGGCTAGTTTGGAATGCCGTGTGTTCTAACAATAACCTTTATAGATGTTACGTCTAGTTTGGAATGCTGTGTGTTCTAACAATAAACGGCAACTTGGGGGAATAGAGTTACCGGTACGAAAAGTTCGGAATCAACTTACACACCGGTCACTCTTTTTCGGAATGAGAAGTGCTTGTATCCTAAAAACTGGACAAGCCTCGAAGTTTTCAGCCAAGGAGAAGTCTTTCTTTGTCAACAGCAAGAGAGAACAAGAAGGCCCGATCGTCCGGACAGCACTGTGAAATGGTCACAACTGGCTTAAATATCACATTCCTCAAGCAGAACTTCTTTCCCGTGAGAAAACTCTCTTCCCAGAAGCTACAGTATACGAGATTTTATACGCAAACAAGGATTCGTTATTAATACCATCGTTCATTTGAATAACAATGCTAAATGATTTTGCACCAGGCATTCCGTGTGGCAGTGGAATGAATATTGAAAAGTCCGGGTCGAGTTGGACATGTTCTTATTTAATATTGGAAGGCTTATAGCCGGAAAAAGATGTGATAACAGCAAGCCTGCACTTTGCGTCACTGTGGCATTGGAGTTTGTTAAAATAAAGCAAAGAAAAAGTTACTGCTACTAAGAATATGATATTGTAAATAATGGACGAAGATTGATGAGTTTGTTCCAGCAGGGACCTGTCATACGAAGCCGATGACTATCACTATGGTCTGAATATGCAATCTTCTCCAATTATCTCAATTAGCAACAATACCCCTATTAGAATCTCAGAATGTGCAGAGACAGAGGGATGATTACCCGGAACAAGGTATTGGGTTCACTTATAACGCAGCATCGAGTCAGCGAACTCGATACGTCCGTTGGTCCACCATCGTGATTAGCTGCAGGGATACTCGAATCGTCGAAATCCTGCCACAACACGAAAGATTTTCGGACACAGGGTGTTCTTACAGAGAGAACAGTAACAGAGGCCCTTACCCCCATAAAGCTTTACCTCATCATATAGGCCTACACTAAGAGGTTCCTAGAGATCGGACATGGAAAGTGCCAACGTCGCTGACAGTCACAGACTGCTGAAGAAACCGCAATACCGAGGTATTTGCCTGGATCTGGTATAAAAGGGGTGGATCCTTGTTTTTACAAGGGTAAGTCGGAAATTACGGGCAACTAGAGCAGACAGATAGTATTCACTCAACATGCACCGAAAGTCCACATTGCTTTCCTTTTCAGACATAAAACTTCATCCTTTACGTAGCACAGCTTACTGAAAAAAGCGCTAATGCCAAAAGCGCATCAGCCAACCAAGGCGAAGTTTGGTGCACTGAAACAGTCCATTCCCGAAGAGCTACCCCAACTACAACCTCAACTATTATCGATCTCAACCATTCATCTCCTTCGGTNTGAGATCATTGCAACTTTGCTTGCCTCTTCCTTCTGGCTGTTTTCAAGCAGGTTATAAGTATAAAATCCTAAGTTTAATATTCTTATAGCAAAAACTCTCCTCTGCTTGTCAAGTGGAATCGTGGTGTAGTGGATCAGGAGAGTGCCTGCGATGCAGAAGGCCCCGGGTTCGAAACCCGTCGGAAGCATATTTTTTTTCTCGTTTTATTTCTCCAAATAGAACCTTTTTTCGACAGTTTTTTATCGACATTTATGAGAAAGACAGGTTTTCAGCATGTATTTAAAAATATTTTTATTGCATGTGGGTGTTAACTTAACACCACCGTACGGTGTTAGAAACATAACACCAAAAGTTGGTGTTGGGAGCTATTGGACACTCATAATCGGTGTTAAAGTTAACACCCATTTTCAGTGTTACCTTAACACTATATTTTTTACTGTGTAGCAGAGGCCCCTACCCCCATAAAGCTTTACCTCATCATATACACTAGGTTCCTAGAGATCGGACATGGAAAGTGCCAACGTCGCTGGCAGTCACAAACTGCTGAAGAAACCGCAATACCGAAGTATTTGCCTGGATCTGGTATAAAAGGGATGGCACCTTGTTTTTACAAGGGTAAGTCGGAAATTACGGGCAACTGGAGCAGACAGATAGTATTCACTCAAAATGCACCGAAAGTCCACATTGTTTTCCTTTTCAGACATAAAACTTCATCCTTTACGTAGCACAATTGTTTACTGAAAAAGCACCAATGCCAAAAGCGCATCAGCAAACCAAGGCGAAGTTTGGTGCACTGAAACAGTCCATTTCTGTTGGCCCAATCGCTAACCTGAAGAGGTACCCTAACTACAACCTCAACTATTGTCGATCTCAACCATTCATCTCCTTCGGTGTCTTGCTGCCCAACTTTCCCCTCCCACGGTCTGTTGTAGCTATCAGTTGGATCATCGTTTATGTTTGAAAAGATGGCTGACTTCCCCAGCAGCATGATAACCGGATATCTTCTTGCATACAACATATCTTTATCTCAACACCCGTCTTCGAACACGCCGGACTATTTCTTTCTCCAACTTGCCTTGATCATACTTAACAAATGGACCCCGGTTGTCTACGTCACGTTCGGTGTGGTCGGAAACATGACGTCATTCCTGATCACAAACAAGAAAAGTAACCGAAACGTCAGCACGTGTGTGTACATGAGTGCATTATCTGTGGTGGATACCATGTGTCTTCTAGCAGCTCTCTTCTATCGTGTACTGTTCAGCCATGGATTGGGAACGACAATTAAAAGTCGATTTCACACCCTCGCGTAAGTTTTCAAATATTAGACAAAATTTAAGGTGCCCCATATCCTCTGGGAATGACCACATTGTTCTCCACCTGCCCAGCATTCTCCCAGAAGGGAGGTCGTGCCTAATACTACTCGGCACTGTCCTGCTGGATACGCCGAATACCAACTTTCTCGTCGTGGCTGGTTTTAGGGCAAAAAGCAACACGGGTCAAGCTTGTTTCATTCCTAATGCTACCCAAACATCTGTTCATTGAATTCATTATTCGTATTCGTTTATTCCTTTCCAGGTTTTTCTGGTATTGGTCATACACCTCGGCCATGTCTTCTGGCCTCTATCTTGCCTACATGAGCCTCGACCGCGCCATCGCGATAGCCTTTCCACTAAGAGCGAAGACTCTGTGCACAGCATCGCGTGCCAAAAAAGCCGTCAGTATAACTTTCTTCATTCCAGCTCTCCTCAACGTCAACATGTTTTTTACCTATGACTACGATAAAGATAAGACGACAGGGATCGAGTCGGTTTATCTAAATTTTCCCAAACCGCTCTGGGTAGAGCAGGTCGTCGGGGCCTACATGCTGGGCGTTGGTACAATCTTACCTTTTATCGTCATCATGACGTGTAATGTCGTGATCATAGCAAACATCCAACGGGCAACGAAGAGCCGAGGAAAGATGGCGATCGGGGGCGGAGGCACCTCGTCCGAGGGCAAGCATTTGACTCGTATGCTTATCTTGGTGGCGGTGGCTTACGTCATTTTGTCCATACCAATGAGATTATTCGATATGCTGTTCACCTTACCAGATGTGATTAAAAAGTACGACATGAACGACCCTTATTGGCAACTAAGGTATAACGTTGAGTACTGGATCGTCACCGAAATGTGGAATTCCAATTTCGCCGTCAATTTTTATCTGTATTTTCTCGGTGGTGGGAAGAAATATAGAGAAGATGCTAAACAAGTTTTCATGATGTGTTTTATGATGAAGAAACGGACCACTTAACTTGTGTTGCTGTCAAACCGTTCGTAACTTTGGCCGCTGATGGCTGAAACATTCAACTGCAGTGGCAAGTTCCAAGACATCAGTGATCTCGGGGGTTTTCGAGCGCACTTTGAAATTATTCTTTTGAAATGATAGTGCTATCGAAATCCACAACCAAAGTCTGTGTCTTTGTCAACATCTGAACATGGAGACATATTGAAAAGCTGGACCGACTTGGACGGGGGGTGGGTAAACATCAAGATGTCGTCATAGGCTACAGCCCGTTTTCAATCAGCAATCCCCCGTATCGCCATTCTGGCCTAGTCATTACGTGGTGCTATAGTATAACCTGTAGTGCTATTAGGTCTGGCGAGTGAAGTCGCCACTTTCAAGATTGCAGCACTGTCAGATCACTCAACGACTGGACGCCATCTGGATCCTGGCGAGATCACTCGCTGGACTTGACCATGTTGACAGAGTTTCTGGCGGAACTCTTATCGCTTATTTGAGTAACAGTGCGAAAGACGTTTGCACCAGGCATTCCGTCTGCCAGTGGAATGAATATTGAAAAGTCTGCTTCCGGTTAAACATATTCTTATGTTGTTCTATCGCGGAAAAAATGTGGTAATAACAGCGATGGTGCGAGCACTTTGCGCCATTGTGACATTGGAGTTTGTTAAAACGAAAACAATAAAAAAGTTTTAGCCGTATGATATTGTAATGGACGGAGATGGACGAGTTTGTTCCAGCAGGGTGGCTTGGTAAAGCGTGATTCATTGGTGCACGGATCCCGTCTGATTCCAGTCCGTTTGCCCCTAGTTTTCAGGATATGACAACGCAAAAGTTAATTTGTTCGAT
Source organism: Notospermus geniculatus (assembly GCA_002633025.1). Lineage (NCBI taxonomy): Eukaryota > Metazoa > Nemertea > Pilidiophora > Heteronemertea > Lineidae > Notospermus > Notospermus geniculatus. The sequence goes on along the minus strand of NMRB01000303.1, from coordinate 252,089 downwards.
ATTTTACAGATCGGAATCTGACAAAATCCGTCTGCCAATGACCGACGCTTAATACGAAGCCAAAGGCTATCACTATGGTTTGAACACGCAATCGTCTCCAATTATCTCAATTAGCAACAATATTCCTGTGTAGAATCTCGGAATGCGTTGAGACAGAGGGATGGTTAGCCAGTAGGCCTATACAGGGTATCGGGTTCACCTTTATAACGCAGCAACTAATCAGCGAACTCGATACGTTTGTTGGTCCACCATAGTATTAGCTGCTGCACGGATTCTCTCGTCGAAATCTCACCCCAACAAGGTGTGTTCTTACAGTGAGAACAGTAACGGACGCCCCTACCCCCATAAAGCTTCGCACCAGAGACACTGAGAGGTTCCAAGAGATCACACACGGAAAATGTCAACCGTCATTTTCCGCCAAGGATTGCTGACGAGACCGCTAATTTGAAGTGTTTATACCCAATTTGGGATTGGGTACACTGTTAAAAATGCTGACAGCACTTTGTTGGCAGCAGAGTAACACAGACAGCACTTTTCTGTATTTTGACAGCACCCGTTTACTCTATTTTGACAGCAAAATTGCATAAATTCTACAACAAATGCTGTCTTTAAAACTGAGCAACTGTAATCTTGTTGTTAAATTCCAGTGAAAAAAACAGCAGTTTGCAGTGAAATGAATTTTACAGCAACCTTGCAGTGAAAATTCTGCTGTAAATTTACAGATATTTTTAACAGTGTATAAGAAGCAATGGCTACGTGTTTTAACATGGGTATTAAGTCGGAAATTATGGGAAAAAGAGGAGACTGTAACCGTACAATTTATAAGCACCGCGAGTCCACATTGCTTTCTTTTTCAGACATGACACTCCATCCTTGACGGACGTAGCACAGTATTTGTTTATTGAACGAGCACCAATGCTAAAAGCGCATCAGCCAACGGAGGCGAGGTTTCGTGTGCTGAAATTGTTCACTTCTGTCGGCCAAATCGCAAGCCCGAATAGGTACCCTGACATGAATTTCAACTGTTATTGACCCAACTATCCGACTTCGTCGGCGTACTGACATCCAACATCCCCTGTACTATCTGTAGGAATTATCAGTTGGATCATCGTTTATGTGTGAAAAGATATGGCCGATTTCCCTAGCGGGTATCTTCTCGCACACAACATATCTTCAACTCAAAATCCATCTTCGAACACGCGGGACTACTTCTTTCTCCAACTTGCCTTGATCATACTCAATAAATGGGCCCCGCTTGTCTGCGTTACGTTCGGAGTGGTGGGAAATATGACGTCATTCCTGATTACAAACAAGAAAAGTAACCGAAATATCAGCACGTGTGTGTACATGAGTGCATTATCTGTGGTGGATACCATGTGTCTTCTAGCAGCTCTCTTCTATCGTGTCCTGTTCAGCCATGGATTGGGAACGGCAATTAAAAGTCGATTTCACAGCATCGTGTAAGCCATGCTTGGAGTGTAATCCATTCAATCTTTTATGTTTCCTGGATGACATTTGGAGGGTTGATTTAACCGTCGCTTAGCCTCATCAGTAGGCCTACAAGTATCTTTCATCTGCAAAAATTAAGGCAATTCAAAGAGGGATAACTACTTGCAACCACATCCCTCCTTCCAGAAAGATGTTTGCACCTACTACATGTATTAACACTGGAGGCTGGGGGGGGGGGGGGGGGNGGGGGGGGGGGGGGGGGGGGGAGGTGCACAGGGTGCACGTGCACCCCGCCCACATCAGCAGTGGAATTCTGTTTGCCTAGCACCCAAAAAAGTTTGCACCCCTTTTGCGGTTCCACTGGTCTACACGTACATGTTACATTCTGCTGTGGGTGAAGTGTACTTAGAAATTTAAAACAGTCTGGTGTTCAATTTCGTCTTGTGTTTCTCGACGTTCCTTATAGCCCCTGGGCCTTGAGTTCTGGTGTAACGTTTTGCCAGTGAGGCCGGTGTGCCAGTGTGACATTACAATAGATTGACGGAATAAGCCGCGACTTGATAATGGACGACACACAGAAAAACTGCGAGTCCGTTTCCCAGTGTGTTCCCAACAATAGGAATCATACAGAAAAACGGCCACACTGAAAAACGTTACACCTGTTCCCCAAGATGTGCACCCACCCATGGTCAGACCAGCCTACGCCCTTGCTAACCTACAATGGAATATATACATTCTTTCTTACAGGTTTTTTTGGTATTGGTCGTTCAGTGCGGCCATGTCTTCTGGCCTCTATCTCGCGTACATGAGCCTCGACCGCGCCATCGCGATAGCCTTTCCACTAAGAGCGAAGACTCTGTGCACAGCATCGCGTGCCAAAAAAGCCGTCAGTATAACTTTCTTCATTCCAGCTCTCCTCAACGTTAACATGTTTTTTACCTATGACTACAATAAAGATAAGATGACAGGGATCGAGTCGGTTTATCTAAATTTTCCCGAACCGCTCTGGGTAGAGCAGGTCGTCGGGGCCTACATGCTGGGTGTTGGTACAATCTTACCTTTTACCGTCATCATGACGTGTAATGTCGTGATCATAGCAAACATCCAAAGGGCAACGAAGAGCCGAGGAAAGATGGCGACCGGGAGCAGAGGCACCTCGTCCGAGGGCAAGCATTTGACTCGTATGCTTATCTTGGTGTCGGTGGCTTACGTCATTTTGTCCATACCAATGAGATTATTCGATATGCTGTTCACTTTACCAGAGGTGACTAAAAAGTACGACATGAACGACCCCTATTGGCAACTAAGGTATAACGTTGAGTACTGGATTGTCGCTGAAATGTGGAATTTCAATTTCGCCGTCAATTTTTATCTGTACTTTCTCGGGGGTGGGAAGAAATATAGAGAAGATGCTAAACAAGTTTTCATGATGTGTTTTATGATGAAGAAACGGACCACTTAAACTTATACGTTGCCGAAAAACCGTCCGTAACTTTGGCCGCTGATAGCTGACACATTCAACTGTGGTGGTGTGTGTTCCAAGACATCAGTGATCTCGGGGGTTTTCGAGCGCACTTTGAAATTATTCCTTTGAAGATAATGCTATCGAAATCCACAACCGAAGTCCGTGTCTTTGTCAACATCTTAATTTGGAGATCTGGACAACTGACTTGGACAACATGAGCAGCGGAACCATGCACTAACAGATGTCCCAAAGATGGGAGCCTTCATCCGCATTGCCATTCTGACCTAGTCATTATGCTACGTTCAAACTATGTTCCCGGAACCGCGACAAAACGTGGCAAAACGGGAAGAAACGCGCAGCAACCGTGACAAAACGCGCACAAAACGGGACAGAACGTGACAAAACCTGAAAGGACCGGGGGAATATATACACATGCCTCCCGGCCCACTACGGACCGCCTCCAAGTTTTGTTACGGCCTGTTACGTACTGTAACGTTTTGTTGCGTTCACCCCGTTTCTCATCCGCACCGTGACTGCCGTGGCAAATTTTTTGACAGTTTAAAAATCTGGCACGACATCCACGGCAATCACGACCTGTCACGTTTGCCCATCCCGTCCCCCTGCGTTGTCTCACGTCCATGCCGTTTAGTCCACGGTGGTCTGAAACGTGATTGCCGTGGCCGCCGGGAACATAGTGTGAACGTAGCATTACATGGTGCACAACCTGCAGTGCTATTAGGTCTGGCGAGTGAAGTCGCCACTTTCAAGAATACAACACTGTCAGATCACTCAACGACTGGACGCCATCTGGATCCTGGTGAGATCACTCGCTGGGCTTGACAGAGTTTCTGGCCGAGCTCTTATCGCTCATTTGAGTAACAGTGCTAAAGAAGATTGCACCAGGCATTCCGTCTGCCAGTGGAATGAATATTGAAAAGTTCGCGTTCGGTTGAACATACTTATGTTGTTCTATCACGGAAAAGATGTGGTAACAGCGATGGTGCGAGCACTTTGCGCCATTGTGACATTGGAGTTTGTTAAAATGAAAGCAATAAAAAAGTGTTAGCCGTATGATATTTTAATGGACGGAGATGGACGAGTTTGTTCCAGCATGGTGGCATGGTAAAGCGTGATTCATTGGCGCATGGATCCGGTCGGTTTCCAGTCCGTTTGCCCCTGGTTTTCTGGATATGACAACGCGAAAGTTAATTTGTTCGATATTTTACAGATCGGAATCAGACAAAATCCGCATGCCAATGATCGACGCTTAATACGAAGCCAAAGGCTATCACTATGGTATGAACACGCAATCGTCTCCAATTATCTCAATTAGCAACAATATTCCTATGTAGAATCTCAGAATGTGTTGAGACAGAGGAATGGTTAGCCAGTACAGAGAATCGGATTCACGTTTGATAACGCAGCAACTAATCAGCCTGCTCGATACATTCTTTTGTCCATCATAATCGTGAAACTCGTCTTGCCACAACTCGAAAGGTTTTTGGACAAGGGGTGTTGTTACAGAGAGAACAGTAACGGACGCCTCTACATCCTATAAATCTTCGTCACCAACACTCAGAGCTTCCAAGAGATCGGACGTGGAAAATGTCAATGCTCGTGTTCGCCATGGACTGCTGATGAGACCGCTAATTTAAAATGCTAGCCAAACTGGATTGGGTATAAGAAGCACTTGTTTTAACACAGGTAAGTCGGAAATTACGTGAATTACCGGGAAAAAAGATGAGAAAGGAACCGTCAAATTTACAAGCACCGCGAGTCCACATTGCTTTCTTTTTCAGACATGACAGTTCATTCCTGAACACAATATTTATTTACTGAACGAGCACCAATGCGAAAAGCACATCAGCCAACGGAGGCGAGGTTTCGTGTTGGCCAAAACGCCAACCCAAAGAAGATTCCCAACGTTAACCTCGCCTATTGTCAAAACCAACTATCCAAATCCGTCGGTGTCTTGCTGCCCAACTTTCATCTCCCACCGTATATTGTAGTTATCAGTTGGATCATCGTTTATGTTTGAAAAGATGGCTGATTTCCCCAGCAGCATGACAACCGGATATCTTCGCGCATACAACATATCTTTATCTCAACACCCATCTTCCAACACGCCGGACTACTTCTTTCTCCAACTTGCCTTGATCATACTCAACAAATGGACCCCGCTTGTCTGCGTCACGTTCGGTGTGGTCGGAAATATGACATCATTCCTTATTACAAACAAGAAAAGTAACCGAAATGTCAGCACGTGTGTGTACATGAGTGCATTATCTGTGGTGGATACCATGTGTCTTCTAGCGGCCCTCTTCTATCGTGTCCTGTTCAGCCATGGATTGGGAACGACAATTAAAAGTCGATTTCACACCATCACGTAAGTCTTGTTGGGAGTGTTATCCATCCTCCATAAATCACCGCTAGGTTACGCTACTCGTCTGTGGAGCAACTAAAACGGGGAATCGACACCGAAGGTTGGCTAGAGCTTGGAGGAATTATACTGACAGTATAATTCCTCCAAGGCTAGAGTGAGTATAAAAGAAGGATGTGCCTACTACTCACGCTCTAGCCTACATGAAACATAGGCTATTTATTCTTTCTTACAGGTTTTTCTGGTATTGGTCATACACCTCGGCCATGTCCTCTGGCCTCTATCTCGCCTACATGAGCCTCGACCGCGCCATCGCGATAGCCTTTCCACTAAGAGCAAAGACTCTGTGCACAGCATCACGTGCCAAAAAAGCCGTCAGTATAACTTTCTTCATTCCAGCTCTCCTCAACGTTAACATGTTTTTTACCTATGACTACAATAAAGATAAGATGACAGGGATCGAGTCGGTTTATCTAAATTTTCCCAAACCGCTCTGGGTGGAGCAGGTCGTCGGGGCCTACATGCTGGGTGTTGGTACAATCTTACCTTTTACCGTCATCATGACGTGTAATGTCGTGATCATAGCAAACATCCAAAGGGCAACGAAGAGACGAGGAAAGATGGCAACCGGGAGCGGAGGCACCTCGTCCGAAGGCAAGCATTTGACTCGAATGCTTATTTTGGTGTCGGTGGCTTACGTCATTTTGTCCATACCAATGAGATTATTCGATATGCTGTTCACCTTACCAGAGGTGATTAAAAAGTACGACATGAACGACCCCTATTGGCAACTAAGGTATAATGTTGAGTACTGGATCCTTGGCGAAATGTGGAATTTCAATTTCGCCGTCAATTTTTATCTGTATTTTCTCGGTGGTGGGAAGAAATATAGAGAAGATGCTAAACAAGTTTTCATGATGTGTTTTATGATGAAGAAACGGACAACTTAAAACTTATATGTTGCTGACAAACCGTTCGTAACTTTGGCCGCTGATGGCTGACATATTCAACCACAGTAGTGTGTGTTCCAAGACATCAGTGATCTCGGTGGTTTTCGAGCGCACTTTGAAATTATTCCTTTGAAAAGATAATGCTATCGAAATCCACAACCGAAGTCCGTGTCTTTGTCAACATCTAAATATGGAGCTGGCCCGGCTTGGACGGGAGATTGTGTAACATGAGCAGTAGAAGTAGCCTATGCACAGGTCTCCCAAAGATGGAAGCCCTGCTCCGCATCGCCATTCTGGCCTAAGTGCTATTAGGTCTGGCGAGTGAAGTCGCCACTTTCAAGATTGCAGCACTGTCAGATCGCTCAACGACTGGACGCCATCTGGATCTTGGCGACATCACTCGCTGGACTTGACAGAGTTTCTGGCGGAGCTCCTACACTCGTACCAAGTGCTTCCTGGCTATATACGCCACCAGCTGCAAAACCTGAGCTGCAAAAATTTTGCGGCCCAGGATTTGCAGCTGGTGACGTATATCTAGTAGCCAGGAACCACTTGGTACTACATGTACATGTAGTGTAAGAGCTCTGCCAGGAAATGCAAGCAATGTATGGTGGTTGTGCGTGCAGAGACCTAAAGCAAGGTTCATTGGCGCGGGGTCCGGTCCGTTTTCAGTCCGTTTGCCCTTAGTTTTCCGGATACGACAACGCAAAAGTCCATTTGATCTATTTTTAGGGACCTGAATTGGACAAAGTCCGTGTGCCAAAATGAACCCCGCTTTAGTCGACAACGTAGGTCTACTAATAGGGAGTTTTCGTAAAGCCCCCGAAACGTCAACGCGAACGGCAAACTCATTGTTCGATGCCACGAAGAGAGCACCGAACAAAAGGATAGACGTTGGCGTTGGCGTTTCGGGGGCTTTGCGAAAACTCGCTATTATTGCGAGATTACGCGCCAAGACGGTCACTGTTTGCAGCGAGAGAGGAGTACCGTCATCTCGAAAGGCGTACCCCGTGGTAACTTGAACTATGAGCTCACACAAATAGCTTGGAATTCTGTGCTTGTTGGTGATCACCAGGCTAGAAGTACCGTGTTCTCTGAGTGCATTCGTCAACCAGGTAGATAAGCTGCAGCAGAGGAATAACGGTGGAGTAATCTTTGCACGGGCCCATTTGACCGTAACATGAACCGATGTATTGGTTCATCTCTCTATTCACAAATAGCACATTCGGTCAATTTATTGAGACTATGGACAGGATTCAAGAATTTGATAATACAACCAAGTTCGGGTCGCTCTTTGCTAAATTACTTAAGATTGCTGCACGGATTCGTAGGCAAAATGAACAAAACGGATGAGAGAAACGTCAGGGAACAGCCTTACGACAGTGGATGCGCTCGGACAACACCATGTAACCGGTATGGGATCCACACGCTCCATCCCCAAAATTCCTGTCCCCGAACATCATAAGAAGGCATATTCAAAGTAGTGAGTATCACGACTAACGCGGTATATTCAAAGTAGTGAGTATCACGACTAACGCGGCATATTCAAAGTAGTGAGTATCACGACTAATGCACACAAGTGAAAAAGCAGTGTTTCGAGCATACCTACTTTTATTGTTCTCAGAAATGACAGTT
>NMRB01000303.1:207397-244203 GCA_002633025.1 Notospermus geniculatus | reverse complement strand
CGCACGGATCCGGTCCGTTTCCAGTTCGTTTGCCCCTAGTTTTCCAGATACGACAACGCAAAAGTCAATTTGATGGATTTTTTACAGACCTCAATCGGACAAAATCAGTGTGCCATTGATCGATGCTTACTACGAAGCAAATGGCTATCACTATGTTTCAAACATGCAATCGTCTCCAATTATATCAATTAGCAAAAATATTCCTATGTAGAATCTGAGAATGCGTTGAGGTAGAGGCACTGTTAGCCAGTAGGCCTTCAGGGTATCGGGTTCCCACTTATAACACAGCAACTAGTCAGCGAACTCGATACGTTCATTGGTCCACCATCGTATTAGCTGCTGCACGGATTTTCCTCGAAACCCCCGAACAGCGTGGTGTGTTCTTACAGTGAGAACAGTAACGGACGCCCCTACTACCCCCATACAGCTTTATCTCACCAGAGACATTGAGAGGTACCTAGAGATCGCACACGGAAATGTCAACCATCGTTTTCCGCCATGGATTGCTGATGAGACCGCTAATTTGAAGTGAAAGAGAGGAGCACAATATTTGTTTACTGAACGAGCACCAAAGGCAACGGAGTAAACGGAGGCGAGGTTTCGTGTGCTGAAATTGTTCACTTCTGTTGGCCAAAACGCTATCCCAAAGAAGTTTCCCGACGTCAACCTCGCCTATTGTCGAAACCAACTATCCAAATCCGTCAGCGTCTTGCTGCCCAACTTTCCCCTCCCACCGTCTGTTGTAGCTATCAGTTGGATCATCGTCTATGTTCGAAAAGATGGCTGATTTCCCCAGCAGCATGGCAACCGGATATCTTCTTGCATACAACATATCTTTTTCTCAACACCCGTCTTCGAACACGCCGGACTACTTCTTTCTCCAACTTGCCTTGATCATACTTAACAAATGGACCCCGGTTGTCTACGTCACTTTCGGTGTGGTGGGAAATATGACGTCATTCCTGATCACAAACAAGAAAAGTAACCGAAATATCAGCACGTGTGTGTACATGAGTGCATTATCTGTGGTGGATACCATGTGTCTTCTAGCAGCTCTCTTCTATCGTGTCCTGTTCAGCCATGGATTGGGAACGGCAATTAAAAGTCGATTTCACACCCTCGCGTAAGTCTTGCTTGCAGTGTTATTCACAAACTGCATTTGACCACCACCGTGGCATGGTGGTCTTTTTTGAAAGCTGGAATCTCCTGTTTTTGTTCATGCAGTTCAGCTTTAACTTGTACTCTCGTTGTTTTACCAAAGATTCGTACAGCAGTTGGATGGCTCGATTTTATGTTTCCTGGACGACATTTGGAGGGTTGCTTTGACCGTCGCCCTAGCCTCATCAGCATCTTCGTCTACAAAGTTTAAGGCAAGTCAAGGAGGCCGTAACTACTTGCAACCACATCCCTTCTTCCAGAAGGATGTATGTGCCTCTACCCACACTCTAGCCTGCATGAAACGTATTCATTCTTTCTTACAGGTTTTTCTGGTATTGTTCATACACCTCGGCCATGTCCTCTGGCCTCTATCTCGCCTACATGAGCCTCGACCGTGCCATCGCGATAGCCTTTCCACTAAGAGCGAAGACTCTGTGCACAGCATCGCGTGCAAAGAAAGCCGTCAGTATAACTTTCTTCATTCCAGCTCTCCTCAACGTCAACATGTTCTTTACCTATGATTACGATAAAGATAAGACGACAGGGATCGAGTCGGTTTATCTAAATTTTCCCACACCGCTCTGGGTGGAGCAGGTCATCGGGGCCTACATGCTGGGTGTTGGTACAATCTTACCTTTTACCGTCATCATGACGTGTAACGTCGTGATCATAGCAAACATCCAAAGGGCAACGAAGAGCCGAAGAAAGATGGCGATCGGGGGCGGAGGCGCCTCGTCCGAGGGCAAGCATTTGACTCGTATGCTTATCTTGGTGGCGGTGGCTTACGTCATTTTGTCCATACCAATGAGATTATTCGAAATGCTGTTCACTTTACCAGAGGTGATTAAAAAGTACGACATGAACGACCCCTATTGGCAACTGAGGTATAATGTTGAGAAATGGGTCGTCGCCGAAATGTGGAATTCCAATTTCGCCGTCAATTTTTATCTGTATTTTCTCGGTGGTGGGAAGAAATATAGAGAAGACGCTAAACAAGTTTTCATGATGTGTTTTATGACGAAGAAACGGACCACTTAAAACTTATATGTTGCTGACAAACCGTTCGTAACTTTGGCCGCTGATGGCTGACATATTCAACCACAGTAGTGTGTGTTCCAAGACATCAGTGATCTCGGTGGTTTTCGAGCGCACTTTGAAATTATTCCTTTGAAAAGGTAATGCTATCGAAATCCACAACCGAAGTCCGTGTCTTTGTCAACATCTAAATATGGAGACATGTCGATAAGCTGGACCGACTTGGATGGGAGATTGTGTAACATGAGCTGTAGAAGTAGCCTATGCACTAACAGGTCTCCCAAAGATGGAAGGCCTCCTCCGCATCGCCATTCTGGCCTAGTCGTTACGTGGTGCGCAACCTGTAGTGCTATTAGGTCTGGCGAGTGAAGTCGCCACTTTCAAGATTGGAGCACTGTCAGATCACTCAACGACTGGACGCCATCTGGATCTTGGCGAGATCACTCTCTGGACTTGACGGAGTTTCTGGCGGAGCTCCTACACTCGTACCAAGTACTTCCCGGCTATATACGCCACCAGCTGCAAAAGCTGAGCTGCAAAAAATTTTGCGGCCCAGGATTTGCAGCTGGTGACGTATATCTAGTAGCCAGGAACCACTTGGTACTACATGTAGTGTAAGAGCTCTGCCAGGAAATGCAAGCAATGTATGGTGGTTGTGCGTGCAGAGACCTAAAGCAGGGTTCACTGGCGCGGGGTCCGGTCCGTTTTCAGTCCGTTTGCCCTTAGTTTTCCGGATACGACAACGCAAAAGTTCATTTGATCTATTTTTAGGGACCCGAATTGGGCAAAGTCCGTGTGCCAAAATGAACCCCGCTTTAGTCGACAACGTAGGTCTACTAATAGGGAGTTTTCGCAAAGCCCCCGAAACGTCAACGCGAACGGCAAACTCATTGTTCGATGCCACGAAGAGAGCACCGAACAAAAGGATAGACGTTGGCGTTGGCGTTTCGGGGGCTTTGCGAAAACTCGCTATTATTGCGAGATTACGCGCCAAGACGGTCACTGTTTGCAGCGAGAGAGGAGTACCGTCATCTCGAAAGGCGTACCCCGTGGTAACTTGAACTATGAGCTCACACAAATAGCTTGGAATTCTGTGCTTGTTGGTGATCACCAGGCTAGAAGTACCGTGTTCTCTGAGTGCATTCGTCAACCAGGTAGATAAGCTGCAGCAGAGGAATAACGGTGGAGTAATCTTTGCACGGGCCCATTTGACCGTAACATGAACCGATGTATTGGTTCATCTCTCTATTCACAAATAGCACATTCGGTCAATTTATTGAGACTATGGACAGGATTCAGGTATTTGATAACACAACCAAGTTCGGGTCGCTCTTTGCTAAATTACTTAAGATTGCTGCACGGATTCGTAGGCAAAATGAACAAAACGGATGAGAGAAACGTCAGGGAACAGCCTTACGACAGTGGATGCGCTCGGACAACACCATGTAACCGGTATGGGATCCACACACTCCATCCCCAAAATTCCTGTCCCCGAACATCATAAGAAGGCATATTCAAAGTAGTGAGTATCACGACTAACGCGGCATATTCAAAGTAGTGAGTATCACGACTAATGCACACAAGTGAAAAAGCAGTGTTTCGAGCATACCTACTTTTATTGTTCTCAGAAATGACAGTTTCTGCAAAAAAATTTAATTCAGCCTCAGTTGATAACTGCCAAAGTTGCACAAATGAACCATGTGATTGCCTATGCATCCTAGGGTGTACCACCCTACCAAGTTTCACGGCTGTGGACCTTGCGATTGCCAAACGTGCCAGTTTAATGGACTACACACAGACAGACAGACAGGAGCCACTTAATATATACATGTATATGAATACAATGTAGCTTAGCTGACCCTTGGTCAGCTGAGGAAATAAAAAAGTTTTCGCCATATTTTTATGATACTGTAATGGACACAAATGGATGAGTTGTTCCAGAAGGGTGGCTTTGTAAAGCGTTCATTGGCGCACGGATCCGGTCCGTTTCCCGGCCGTTTGCCCCTAGTTTTCCAGATACGACAACGCAAAAGTCAATTTGATGGATTTTTTTACAGACCTCAATCGGACAAAATCAGTGTGCCATTGATCGATGCTTACTACGAAGCAAATGGCTATCACTATGTTTCAAACATGCAATCGTCTCCAATTATATCAATTAGCAAAAATATTCCTATGTAGAATCTGAGAATGCGTTGAGGTAGAGGCATTGTTAGCCAGTAGGCCTTCAGGGTATCGGGTTCCCACTTATAACACAGCAACTAGTCAGCGAACTCGATACGTTCATTGGTCCACCATCGTATTAGCTGCTGCACGGATTTTCCTCGAAACCCCCGAACAGCGTCGTGTGTTCTTACAGTGAGAACAGTAACGGACGCCCCTACTACCCCCATACAGCTTTATCTCACCAGAGACATTGAGAGGTACCTAGAGATCACACACGGAAAATGTCAACCGTCGTTTTCCGCCATGGATTGCTGATGAGACGGCTAACTTGAAGTGAAAGAGAGGAGCACAATATTTGTTTACTGAACGACCACCAAAGCCAACGGAGCAAACGGAGGCGAGGTTTCGTGTGCTGAAATTGTTCACTTCTGTTGGCCAAAACGCTATCCCAAAGAAGTTGCCCGACGTCAACCTCGCCTATTGTCGAAACCAACTATCCAAATCCGTCAGCGTCTTGCTGCCCAAGTTTCCCCTCCCACGGTCTGTTGTAGCTATCAGTTGGATCATCGTTTATGTTTGAAAAGATGGCTGATTTCCCCAGCAGCATGACAACCGGATATCTTCTCGCATACAACATATCTTTATCTCAACACCCGTCTTCGAACACACCGGACTACTTCTTACTCCAACTTGCCTTGATCATACTTAACAAATGGACCCCGCTTGTCTACGTCCCGTTCGGTGTGGTCGGAAATATCACGTCATTCCTGATTACAAACAAGAAAAGTAACCGAAACGTCAGCACGTGTGTGTACATGAGTGCATTATCTGTGGTGGATACAATGTGTCTTCTAGCAGCTCTCTTCTATCGTGTCCTGTTCAGCCATGGATTGGGAACGGCAATTAAAAGTCGATTTCACACCATCACGTAAGTTCTCTTAACTTTTCCTCTGGTTGTTGTACCAACGATTTTACAGCAGTGGGATTATTTTAATGTTTCGTGGGCGAAATTTGGAGGGTTGATTTGACCGTCGCCCTAGCCTCATCAGTATCTTTGTCTATAAAGATTAAAGCAATTCAAGGTGGCATTAACCACTTGCAACCACATCCCTTCTTCCAGAAGGATGGATGTGCATACAGCATACAGGGAATATATTCAATTCTTTCTTACAGGTTTTTTTGGTATTGGTCCGTCACCTCGGCCATGTCTTCTGGCCTCTATCTCGCCTACATGAGCCTCGACCGCGCCATCGCGATAGCCTTTCCACTAAGAGCGAAGACTCTGTGTACAGCATCGCGTGCCAAAAAAGCCGTCAGTATAACTTTCTTCATTCCAGCTCTCCTCAATGTCAACATGTTTTTCACCTATGACTACAATAAAGACTCGACGACGGGGATCGAGTCGGTTTATCTAAATTTTCCTAAACCGCTCTGGGTGGAGCAGGTCGTCGGGGCCTACATGCTGGGTGTTGGTACAATCTTACCTTTTATCGTCATCATGACGTGTAATGTCGTGATCATAGCAAACATCCAACGGGCAACGAAGAGCCGAGGAAAGATGGCGACCGGGAGCAGAGGCACCTCGTCCGAGGGCAAGCATTTGACTCGTATGCTTATCTTGGTGGCGGTGGCTTACGTCATTTTGTCCATACCAATGAGGTTATTCGAAATGCTGTTCACCATACCAGAGGTGATTAAACAGTACGACATGAACGACCCCTATTGGCAACTAAGGTATAACGTCGGGTACTGGGTCGTCGGCGAAATGTGGAATTCCAATTTCTCCGTCAATTTTTATCTGTATTTTCTCGGTGGTGGGAAGAAATATAGAGAAGACGCTAAAAAAGTTTTCATGATGTGTTTTATGATGAAGAAACGGACGAGGTAAAATTTATACATGTATGTTGCCGACAAACCATTCGTAACTTTGGCCGCTGATGACTGACATATTCAACCACAGTAGTGTTTGTTCCAAGACATCAGTGATCTCGGTAGTTTTCGAGCGCACTTTGAAATTATTCCTTTGAAAAGATAATGCTATCGAAATCCACAACCGAAGTCCGTGTCATTGTCAACATCTAAATATGGAGACATGTCGATAAGCTGGACCGACTTGGACGGGAGATTGGGCAACATGAGCAGAGTAGAAGTATGCACTGACATATCTCCCAAAGATGGGAGGGTTCCTCCGTATCGCCGTTCTGGCCTAGTCATTACGTGGTGTGCAACCTGCAGTTGCTAGGTCTGGCGAGTGAAGTCGCCACTTTCAAGATTGGAGCACTGTCAGATCGCTCAACGACTGGACGCCATCTGGATCCTGGTGAGTTCCTGGCGGAGCTCTTACACTCGTGCCAAGTCATGCTTCCTGGCTATAGGACGCCAGCATGTGCAAAAACTTGGCTGCAAAAATTCTGCGACCCAGGTTTTGCGGCTGGTGGCGTCCTATAGCCAGGAAGCACTAGGTACGCGAGGAGATCCGCCAGGAAATGCAAGCAATGACACCAGGAGACGGCACTACATTGAGCAGTGGCAGGCCGTTATTGAGGTACCGGTACGGATGAGTTTCTAATCGTCAGGTGGTTGTGCGTGCAGAGACCTTTAGTCAACAACGTACTAATATTGCGAGGTTACGCGCCAAGACGGTCACTGTTTGCAGCGAGAGAGGAATACCCGCCGTCATCTCGAAAGGCGTACCCCGTGGTAACTTGAACTATATGCTCACACAAATAGCTTGGGATTCTGTGCTTGTTGGTGATCACCAGGCTAGAAGTACCTTGTTATCTGATAGTGCAGTCATTAACCAGGCAGATCATAAGCTGCAGCAGAGTAATCTTCGCAGTGGCCCACTTGACCGTAACATCATGTATCGATGTGTTGGTTCATCCCTCTATTCCCAAATACCACATTCGGTCAATTTATTGAGATTATGGAGAGGATTCAAGGATTTAATAACACAACCAAGTTCGGGTCGCTCTTTGCTAAATTACTAAAGATTGCTGCACGGATTCGTACTCAAAATGAATAAAACGGATGAGAGAAATATAAGGGAACAGCCTCAGGACAGTGGATGCGCTAGGACAACACCATGTAACACCTGTAATGTTTTTCACTGCCCCCCGTTTGCCAATGCCCCCGAACAAAAGGTTGACGGAATAAGCGGCAACGTGACAATGAGGGAGGCACTGATAAACATGTCTTTCTGTATTTGAGTGTCTGCCGAACAATAAAGCGGGCATTGTCATACGGGGGGCATTCTCACACATTACACCTGTATTGGATCCACACACTCCAGCCCCAAAATTCCTGTCCCCCAACATCATAAGAAGGCATATTCAAAGTAGTGAGTATCACGACTAACGCGGTATATTCAAAGTAGTGAGTATCACGACTAACGCGGCATATCCAAAGTAGTGAGTTTCACGACTAACGCGGCATATTCGAAGTAGTGAGTATCACGACTAACACGGCATATTCAAAGTAGTGAGTATCACGACTAACATGGCATATTCAAAGTACATGTAGTGAGTATCACGACTAACGCGGCATATTCAAAGTAGTGAGTATCACGACTAAGGCAGCATATTCAAAGTAGTGAGTATGACGACTAACACACACAAGTGAAAAAGCAGTGTTTCGAGCATACCTACTTTTATTGTTCTCAGAAATGACAGTTTCTGCAAAAAAAATTAATTCAGTCTCAGTTGATAACTGAACAGAACAGACATGCCAAAGTTGCACAAATGAACCGTGTGATTGGCCATGCATCCTAGGGTATACCACCCTACCAAGTTTCACGGCTGTGGGCCTTGCGGTTGCGAAACGTGCCAGTTTAATAGACAGACAGACAGACAGACAGACAGACAGACAGACAGACAGACAGACAGACAGACAGACAGACAGGAGCCACTTATGAATAGCTTAGCTGTAATAAAAAAGGTTTCGCCATATGATACTGTAATGGACACAGATGGATGAGTTGTTCCAGCATGGTGGCTTTGTAAAGCGTTCATTGGCGCACGGATCCGGTCCGTTTCCAGGCCGTTTGCCCCTAGTTTTCCAGATACGACAACGCAAAAGTCAATTTGATGGATTTTTTACAGACCTCAATCGGACAAAATCAGTGTGCCATTGATCGATGCTTACCACGAAGCAAATGGCTATCACTATGTTTCAAACATGCAATCGTCTCCAATTATATCAATTAGCAAAAATATTCCTATGTAGAATCTGAGAATGCGTTGAGGTAGAGGCATTGTTAGCCAGTAGACCTTCAGGGTATCGGGTTCCCACTTATAACACAGCAACTAGTCAGCGAACTCGATACGTTCATTGGTCCACCATCGTATTAGCTGCTGCACGGATTTTCCTCGAAACCCCCGAACAGCGTCGTGTGTTCTTACAGTGAGAACAGTAACGGACGCCCCTACCCCCATACAGCTTTATCTCACCATAGACACTGAGAGGTACCTAGAGATCGCACACGGAAAATGTCAACCATCGTTTTCCGCCATGGATTGCTGATGAGACTGCTAATTTGAAATGAAAGAGAGGAGCACAATATTTGTTTACTGAACTAGCACCAATGCCAAAAGCGCATCAGCCAACGGAGGCGAGGTTTCGTGTGCTGAAATTATTCACTTCTATCACCAAATCACTAACCCAAAGAAGTTGCCCGACGTGAACCTCGTCTATAATTGTCGAAACCAACTATTCAAATCCGTCGGCGTCTTGCTGTCCAGTTGCCCCTCCCACCGTCTGTTGTAGTTATCAGCTGGATCATCGTTTGTTTAAAAAGATGGCTGATTTCTCTAGCAGCATGACAACCGGATATCTTCTCGCATACAACATATCTTTATCTCAACATCCGCCTTCCAACACGCCGGACTACTTCATTCTCCAACTTGTCTTGATCATATTTAACAAATGGACTCTATTTTTTCACGTCACGTTGGGAGTGATCGGAAACGTGACATCATTCCTAATTACAAACAAGAAAAGCAACCGAAATATCAGCACGTGTGTATACATGAGTGCACTATCTGTGGTGGATACCATGTGTCTTACGTCAACTTTCTCCTATCGTATCCTGTTCAGCCATGGATTGGGAGCGGCAATTAAAAGTCGATTTGAGACCATCGCGTAAGTCCTGCTTGGAGTGTTATCCATTCTCCATAAATCGCCGCTACGTTACGCCACTCGTCCGTGGTGCAACAACTAACACGGGGAACCAACACCGAAGGTTGGCTAGATTGAGTAGCATCTTTAAAGACAATCCCCGACTTCATTCTCTTAACTTGTACCCTGGTTGTTCTACCAAAGATGATTCAGTCATCTTGCCCAACCAAGGCTTCCTGTCACTCCTACTATCGCTCCATCCACCCTTGCCGACCACCGTAGCATTTATCGCTCGCATTTGCCGCCCATGAGCGTGGCGGCTGAAGCAGCCAAACGTTACTGAAAGCGCGGTTTACGACGAAGATAGGAACATTGTGAGGTTTGGATCGATGGAAATCTCAAAATGAAGAATAATCTAATACGTTAATGGATGTTTTATTCACAAAACATTGGATTACACGCATTTATCATTGACAGTGGTGGGGGTGTGTGCGGTCCATGGAACGACCTGTCTGCGAGCAGGATGACAAACGGTGGTCGTCAAGGGTGAAGGGAGCGTACATGTAGTTCGAAGGGCAGAGTGACCGGAGGCCTTGATTAGTCAAGATGGATTCAGTTGGATGGTTCCATTTTTATGTTTCCTGGACGACTTTTGGAGGGTTGATTTGACCGTCGCTCAAGCCTCATATCCTCCTTTACAAAGATTAAGGCAAGTCAAGGAGGCCTGGTGACCACATGCTTCTTCCAGAAGGATGGATGTGCCTACTACTCATACTCTAGCCTACATGAAACATATTCTTTCTTACAGGTTTTTCTGGTATTGGTCTTTCAGTGCTGCCATGTCGTCTGGCCTCTATCTCGCCTACATGAGCCTGGACCGTGCCATCGCGATCGTCTTTCCACTAAGAGCGAAGACTCTGTGCACAGCATCGCGTGCAAAGAAAGCCGTCAGTATAACTTTCTTCATTCCAGCTCTCCTCAACATCAACATGTTTTTTACCTATGACTACGATAAAGATAAGACGACGGGGGTCGAGTCCGTTTATCTAAATTACCCCAAAGCGCTGTGGGTGGAGCAGGTCGTCGGGGCCTACATGTTGGGTGTTGGCACAATCTTACCTTTTACTGTCATCATGACGTGTAATGTCGTGATCATAGCAAACATCCAAAGGGCAACGAAGAGCCGAGGAAAGATGGCGATCGGGGGCGGAGGCACTTCGTCCGAGGGCAAGCATTTGACTCGTATGCTTATTTTGGTGTCGGTGGCTTACGTCATTTTGTCCATACCAATGAGGTTATTCGAAATGCTGTTCACCATACCAGAGGTGATTAAACAGTACGACATGAACGACCCCTATTGGCAACTAAGGTATAACGTTGGGTACTGGGTCGTCGGCGAAATGTGGAATTCCAATTTCTCCGTCAATTTTTATCTGTATTTTCTCGGTGGTGGGAAGAAATATAGAGAAGATGCTAAAAAAGTTTTCATGATGTGTTTTATGATGAAGAAACGGACCACTTAAACTTATATGTTGCCAACAAACGTAACTTTGGCCGCCGATGGCTGACATATTAAATTGTAGCCTAGTGGTGTGTGTTCCTGTCTTTGTCAACATCTAAATATGGAGATAATAAACAAGAAGTCAATCTCCAGAATTCACGAATTTTCGACCCCAACCGGGGTCTTTTTCAAGTGGAACTTTACAATCTGAAACTCTAGAAAAGACTGAGCTGAAACCCGAATGTAGAACTACATAGCCTGTGTAGACAGGGCAAACAAGCAATTAAGGAAAGAATAGCGACCAAGCCCCAAAGGTGGCCGCTGGACAATTAAGGAGAAACTAATTCAGCTGAAAAGAAGGGTTGAATAACTGCAGGGCCTCTCAGTCTGACCACAAGCAGAGTGTAGGTAACTGGCGCAGAGCTTCATTTGGCTGAACATGCTGAAAGAAAGTTTATAAATTAATAAATATGACTTGTGTAATACGTAACAAGCACAAAGCGAAAAGATGCACAAAGGTAAAGGAATATAAAGGAAGTCAACTTCCAGATTTGTAGGAAAAAAACAGAATGGATAATGCAAATCACTGAGCAGTGAAAAGAATAAGGTGAGGAGGATTAGAGGAAAAAAGGGGGGGGGGAAGGGAGGGAAAAAAACAAGGCCTAGACCAGAAGGGGAGCCACAGTGCCCTCCGCAACTGGAAAACCAAAACGAAATAGGCCTACCAGGGTAAGAGAAAAGGAAGAACACAAATGCCAAATAGGGGTCTCAGGGCCTTGTGTTAAGACCTGAGGGGGTGATGGTTTTAAGGGTCCACATCCATTTCGACTCTGTCTGAAGGAGAGTCGTCTCATCTGGACATGTCTCGAGGATGGTGAACAACACGTCCGTGACAGCATGTCCTGGCAACTTAAAGTGGGCATAGAGTATCGAGCAGTCACGATCACGGTCCTCTTTCCCTAATTTGATGTTGGACTTATGGAGACATATCGATAAGCTGGACTGACCTGGATGAGAGATTGGGCAACGTGATCGAGCAGTAGGAGTATGCACTAACAAGTTTCCCAAAGATGGGAGCCTTCCTCCGATCCGTATTGCCATTCTGGCCTACCTGGTGCGCAACTAGTGCTATTAGCTCTGGCGAGTGAAGTCGCCACTTTCAAGATTGCAGCACTGTCAGATCACTCGACGACTGGACGCCGTCTGGATCCTGGCGAGATCACTCTCTGGACTTGAAGGAGTTTCCAGCAGAGCTCCTTCACTCGTACCAAGTGCTTCCTGGCTATATACGCCACCAGCTGCCAAACCTGCGGCTGGTAGCGTGTCGTATTAGCCAGGAAGTGTAAGAGTGTAAGAGCTCCAGCAGGAAATGCAAGCAATATCACCAGGATGGTACATGTATTTCACTATCTTAGCAGTGACAGACCGTTAGTGAGGTACGAATCAGTCTCTAATCGTAGGGTGGTTGTGCGCGCAGGACCTTTACTTGACAACGTACTAAAGTATTGCAAGATTTTGCGCCAAGATGGCCACACTGTTAGAAATTTTTGTAATATTTTTACAGAAATCGCCTGCAGCAGAGTTTCAGGAACTTCTGTATAAATTTACATGTGGTGTGATTTATGTTTTCCTGTATTAGTTGGACTCAATTGGACTGTCCAGAATGATGCTTTCTGAGAACGTATGAAAGTATAATTTGGTCAGCCTCCAGTCAAGTCTCTGTTAACATTTATTTGAGTCTGTAATTTTACAGATCACTTCCTGAAACTCTGCTGCAGGAATTTTCTGTAAAATCTTCTGTTTTTTCTAACAGTGCACTGTTTGCAGCGATAGAGGAGCGCCGACAACTCGAACGGCGTTCCCCTTGATAACTTGAACAACGACTCATCAACCAGGCAGATCATAAGCTGCAGCAGAGGAATACAACAGAGTAATCTTCGCAGTGGCCCACTTGCCGGGGCCGGGGGGGGGGGCACTCCTATTACTGGCCATACACCATGTGTGTTTCTTGCTTTTCCAAAAGGGCCTCTCTGATGGGATCAGTGAATTCATGATCCTCGCCCCCCCCCCCCAGCTAGGCAGAAAGAACATCCCTCCCCCTCCAGCTGACAGAAAGAATATCCCCACCGCTCAAGCAGCTAGGCAGGTGCGACTACCTCCATCCCCTCCAGATGGAGGATGGTAGCACCTAGTTTGTTGCAGGAGGTGAACTCTTCCATGTTTCAAGGTTAAGGAAGTAGAAGACACTGAAAAGAGACATACTACAAATTCATATCATACCTGCCTAACCCAGCGTATTTTTACCCTCAAAACTGTGTTTTTACGCATTACGATTTGCAAGGAAATAATACGCCGTCTGGCGTCTCCAAAATCCGACATGTTTTCCAATACGTTTGAAAAAGTGCGTTATTTCATTATTATTTTTGAGACGGCCTTTTGTTTTCTTGGTCTGTAGGCCTATAGCAGATGTATTGCCCAACAAATCGATCGCTACCTTTCCATACACATCGTAACCCCCCCTCCCCAAAGCAAACCCGAGACGATGAGCGGAGCGCGCCAAATCCCGCTGCCGACTATGCATCCTAGGGTATACCACCCTACCACGTTTCACGGCTCTGGGCCTTGCGGTTGCGAAACGTGCCAGTTTAATGGACTACAAATAGACAGACAGACAGGAGCCACTTAATGTAGATATGAATAGCTTAGCTGACCGTTGGTCAGCTGAGGAAATAAAAAAAGTTTTAGCCATATGATACTGTAATGGACACAGAGGGATGAGTTGTTCCAGCAGAGTGGCTTTGTAAAGCGTTCATTGGCGCACGGATCCGGTCCGTTTCCAGTCCGTTTGCCCCTAGTTTTCCAGATACGACAACGCAAAAGTCAATTTGATGGATTTTTTACAGACCTCAATCGGACAAAATCAGTGTGCCATTGATCGATGCTTACTACGAAGCAAATGGCTACCACTCATGTTTCAAACATGCAATCGTCTCCAATTATATCAATTAGCAAAAATATTCCTATGTGGAATCTGAGAATGCGGTGAGCTAGAGGGATTACCTACAGGGTATCGGGTTCCCACTTATAACACAGCAACTAGTCAGCGAACTCGATACATTCGTTGGTCCACCATCGTATTAGCTGCTGCACGGATTTTCCTCGAAACCCCCGAACAGCGTCGTGTGAGTGAGAACAGTAACGGACGCCCCTACTACCCCCATACAGCTTTATCTCACCGGAGACACTGAGAGGTACCTAGAGATCGCACACGGAAAATGTCAACCGTCGTTTTCCGCCATGGATTGCTGATGAGACCGCTGATTTGAAGTGAAAGTGTGGAGCACAATATTTGTTTACTGAACGAGCACCAAAGCCAACGGAGCAAACGGAGGCGAGGTTTCGTGTGCTGAAATTGTTCACTTCTGCTGGCCAAATCAAGAAGTTGCCCGACGTCAACCTCGCCTATTGTCGAAACCAACTATCCAAATCCGTCAGCGTCTTGCTGCCCAACTTTCCCCTCCCACGGTCTGTTGTAGCTATCAGTTGGATCATCGTTTATGTTTGAAAAGATAGCTGATTTCCCCAGCAGCATGACAACCGGATATCTTCTCCCATACAACATATCTTTATCTCAACACCCGCCTTCGAACGAGCCGGACTACTTCATTCTCCAACTTGCCTTGATCATACTTAACAAATGGACCCCGCTTGTCTACGTCACTTTCGGAGTGATCGGAAACGTGACGTCATTCCTGATCACAAACAAGAAAAGCAACCGAAATATCAGCACGTGTGTGTACATGAGTGCACTATCTGTGATGGATACCATGTGTCTTCTAGACGCTCTCTTCTATCGTGTCCTGTTCAGCCATGGATTGGGAGCGACAATTAAAAACCGATTTCACACCCTCGCGTAAGTCCTGTTGGGAGTATTCTCAACGCCTGAATTCATTCTCTTAACTTTTACTCTGGTTGTTGTACCAAAGATTTTACAGCCAGGATACAGAATAGCACAAAATTGACACACAAGATGATAATAAGCAAAAAGTCAATCTCCAGAATTCAAAGATTTTACAGCAGTGGGATTATTTTAATGTTTCGTGGCCGACATTGGAGGGTTGATCTGACCGTCGCCCTAGCCTCATCAGTATCTTCGTCTATAAAGATTGAGGCAGTTCAAGGTGGCATTAACCACTTGCAACCACATCCCTTCTTCCAGAAGGATGGATGTGCCTGCTACACACACTCTAGCATACAGGGAATATATTCCAATTCTTTCTTACAGGTTTATGTGGTATTGGTCTGTCACTTCGGCCATGTCCTCTGGCCTCTATCTCGCCTACATGAGCCTCGACCGCGCCATCGCGATAGCCTTTCCACTAAGAGCGAAGACTCTGTGTACAGCATCGCGTGCCAAAAAAGCCGTCAGTATAACTTTCTTCATTCCAGCTCTCCTCAACGTCAACATGTTTTTTACCTATGACTACGATAAAGATAAGACGACAGGGATCGAGTCGCTTTATCTAAATTTTCCCAAACCGCTCTGGGTAGAGCAGGTCGTCGGGGCCTACATGCTGGGTGTTGGTACAATCTTACCTTTTACCGTCATCATGACTTGTAATGTCGTGATCATAGCAAACATCCAAAGGGCAACGAAGAGCCGAGGAAAGATGGCGACCGGGAGCGAAGTCGCCTCGTCTGAGGGCAAGCATTTGACTCGTATGCTTATCTTGGTGGCGGTGGCTTACGTCATTTTGTCCATACCAATGAGATTATTTGAAATGCTGTTCACCTTACCAGAGGTGATTAAAAAGTACGACATGAACGACCCCTATTGGCAACTAAGGTATAACGTTGAGTACTGGGTCGTCGGCGAAATGTGGAATTGCAATTTTGCTGTCAATTTTTATCTGTATTTTCTCGGTGGTGGGAAGAAATATAGAGAAGATGCTAAACAAGTTTTCATGACGTGTTTTATGATGAAGAAACGGGCCACTTAAAACTTATGTGTTGCCACCAAACCGTTCGTAACTTTGGCCGCTGATGGCTGACATATTCAACCGCAGTGGTGCGTGTTCGATTTGGACGGGAGATTGGGCAACATGAGCAATGGAAATATGCACTAGTAGGTCTCCCAAAGATGGGAGCATTACTCCGTATTGCCATTCTGGCCTAGTCATTACGTGGTGCGCAACTAGTCATCACGTGGTGCGCAACCTGTTGTGCTATTAGGTCTGGCGAGCGATGAAGTCGCCACTTTCAAGATTGCAGCACTGTCAGATCACTCAACGACTGGACGCCATCTGGATCCTGGCGAGATCACTCGCTGGGCATGACGGAGTTTCTGGCGGAGCTCTTATGCTCATACCAGATACTTCATAACTTAATACGCCACCAGCCGCAAAACCTGGGCTGGAAAACGTTTGGGGCTGGTGGCGTATAATTACTAGCCAGGAAGCACTTGGTACTGGTGTAAGAGATCCACCAGGAAATGCAAGCAATATCCCCAGGATGGCATCTTGAGTTGTGGCATGCCGTTATTGAGGTACCGGTACGAAAGCCCCCGAAACGCCAGCGCGAACGTCTGTCGTTTTGTTCGGTGCTCTCTTCGTGGCCTCGAAGAATGGGTTTGGCGTTCGCGTTGCTGTTTCGGGGGCTTTGCGAAAACTCCCTATTGCGAGATTACGCGCCAAGATGGCCACTGTTTGCAGCGAGAGAGGAGTACTGACATCTCGAAGGGCGTTCCCGCTTGGTAACTTGAACAATGAGCTCATCAACCAGGCAGATCATAGCTGCAGCAGAGGAATACGGCAGAGTAATCTTCGCAGTGGCCCACTTGCCCGGGGGGTCACTTACCCCCACTGGCCATAAACATGTGTGTTCCTTGCTTTTTCAAAAGGCGGGATCAGTGAATTCATGATCCTTACCCCCTCCGGCTGGCAGAAAGAATATNAAAGAACATCCCTCCCGCTCCAGCGGACAGAAAGAATATCCCCACCACTCAAGCAGGCAGGCGCGACTACCTCCATCCCCTCTAGATGGAGGATGGTAGCACCTAGTTTGTTGCAGGGGGTGAACTCTTCCTTGTTTCAAGGTTAGGGAAGTAGAAGACACAACAGACTAAAAAAACGTATTGAATTCATAAAAAATTATTAAGTTACAAATTCATATCTACCTAACCCAGCGTATTTCAGCGTATTTTTACGCTCAAAACTGTGTTTTTACGCATTACGATTTGCAAGGAAATAATACGCCGTCTGGCGTCTCCAAAATTCGACATGTTTTCCAATAAAATACGTTTGAAAAGGTGCCTTATTTCATCATTATTTTTGAGCCGGCCTTTTGTTTCGACAGCGCATGGCCTTGCGGGCAGCGGGAAAAGTGATAATTCAGGATTGGCCTTGTGCGGGAGAAATATGCTGGCCCCTGGGCTTCTTGTGTGAATAATAGTGAAATAAGGGGGTCTCTCGTATGTGTTCGTGCGGGCCTGCCGAAAATCGGCAAAATCACCCTCTATTCTCGCTTTTTTAGGAACGCACATGGGGTAATATTCAACCAGGGAGTGACCCCCGGGCCCACTTGACCGTAACATCATGTATCGATGTATTGGTTCATCCCTCTATTCACAAATAGCACATTTGGTCAATTTATTGAGACTACAGACCGGACAGGATTCAAGGATTTGATAACACAACCAAGTTCGGGTCGCTATTTGCTAAATTACTAAAGATTGCTGCACGGATTCGTAGTCAAAATGAACAAAATGGATGAGAGAAATATAAGGGAACAGCCTCACGACGGTGGATGCGCTCGGACAACACCATGTAACCGGTATGGGATCCACAGGGCGAGTC
This sequence comes from Notospermus geniculatus, assembly GCA_002633025.1. NCBI lineage: Eukaryota > Metazoa > Nemertea > Pilidiophora > Heteronemertea > Lineidae > Notospermus > Notospermus geniculatus. Next base: position 226,374 of record NMRB01000303.1, on the reverse strand, counting down.
GCGTAGCCTCCGTGACTGATGAATTCCTGCTATTCAAACCATCACAAGAAAGTTATCATTGTTATTCATGAAGTCTTGGGCGTATAAAAGAAGACACGTTTATGACTAGTTTGAGTTTCGTTCACACCTGATGTGACATCCAGGTCAATGGATAAGGTTATGTGACCACGACAGCCAACACACCTACCAAACATGCGAAGTATCGTGAGCCATGCGACCAAACCCGCAAAACCGGTTTTGTCAATGAGAATCTCTGATATTGAATTGAAAGAAAGATGAGCCTTTGAGTTGTGAATGTAGCACACAATACTAATGGGAGTAAGAATAAGCCCTTTGAAGCGTGTATCATATGTGCTGTGCATGTATGTTTGACAGTCTTAGGCTTACACGAACCACACGGGCTTGGCCTCAAGATGAATTCACAGACAGGATGGTAACATCATAAAAATTGTGCTTTTCATGTTGTAAACGGAAGCTGCAGACTGATTATCAAATCTAACGGATCATCAGGTAAGTCGTTCGAATTTCCGAAGATTTCAAATCACTTTGAATAATGAGTATAATGTTGTTTGATGTCATTAACTGGCATAACATAGAAATTAGAGTGTGCATGTGCATATACATGTAGCCTACCATCTACAATGTCAAGCCAGCTATTGGAAAGAAGTCCAAGCAAAGGCAGGGCTACGAAACCAGAGCATACCGGTAAGATACTCTAAAGGGTAAGAAGGCTGTTCTTGGCAAAAAAGGACGAAAGCCGGACGGGAAGAAACGCTTCAATAAAGAAGTACCTGCTGAAATGGTAGGAAGAAGGGCTGAACTAAGGGTAGGCTCATAAGTATGTATGCATCCTTTGGAAGCTTCATGACCCTTTTGGATTTTAAGCTTATACTATATGGTGTGGAATCCACGACAGGCTGCTCTTCACCTGTGTGGGGTCTTTTACTTGCCCTGGCATAGACACTCAGGTACAAGGTACCTTACCAAAGGACAGGCGAAGGTCAATTATCATTCGCTGAAGACGCCTTCCCCTTCCACTTCCAGCCACAATGTATCTTCACTCACTCGTGGCCCTAGCATTGATCTTAGCTTCGCCCACAAGCCATGCTGCCACAGACACCCTTGCCGAGGATACCTGTCCGAGTGACCGCAACTCCGTTACCATCTTCCCGAACGCCAAAGCAATGTTGGTTGGGATATTCGACTTGAGCCAACCTGGGCGTAATGGAGAGGCGTGCGGTGAGCCAACACCAAGTATGTACTGCTTACCTACTCTCTCGTATAGGGTTTCCTACTCATCAAGCTTTATGTTCCACTTGGATCAAGAAAAAAGTCCACAGCACGATGGTCAAAAGCCCAGAGGTGGGGGCTCCGGACTTTTTCTTGCTGCAAGAAAAGGTCCGGAGTCGCCCACCTCCCGCCTCATCTCACATTCTTCCACTCATGACAGCATCTTTTTCAGCAACTTTACCATCCTACGAGGCTGTGATTTGGGCGTTGAATAGGCTGAATCAGAAGAGTGGCATTGTGAACGGGAACCCCGTCACTGACAGCTATGTTCCGGGGATACAGATTGGTACGTAGAATTCTATTGGAATCACTCCAATCAACAGACACTCAAAACGCCTTCTTCTTCACCTGGATGGCTACAATGTTGAAGTCAGTGTGACTGTTACACATTGCTATCCACTGAAATTGCCGGGCCTTGCATTGGTTCGGATTGGATTGGATTCCATTCAGGGCGGAAGTCATAGCATCACTGGCCCTGGTACGTTCCTCACTTGGATGGGGTCTTTTACTTGCCCTTGCAAAGACACAAGATACCAGGCACCACTGCTTATGTCCCAGCGACGGACTGAGGAGCCAGAGATGATTGATCCCATATGGTCCGAAATTCGAACCCGGGACCTTCCGCTTGCTATTAGCCGATGTGATAACCACTAGGCTATGAAGGCTACTTAACTGCAGTGCTCAGGATGTTCAGGCCTAGTCATCAGCCTTGTCATGCATCTCAACCCACCTCATTTGATGAAATTGACAAGTGCTCTTCCTTTATTTGACGGCCTGTCTTGCTGCTCCCATATCCTAACGGGAAAGATACACCACTGTCCCGATCACCTTTCCCATGCATTCCAGGTATGCGAGCCTACGACACCTGCGGTAGAACAGAAGTGGCTACCAGAAGCGTGATGGACTTCTTCCCAAATTTCTACTCAAACGCCAGGTTTTGTACGAAGAGTAAGGACAAGATGCTTCTAGGTCAGTTTTTGTTGTTTTCATAGATCATAGCTTTGACTGATTCGGATAGGGGTGATTTCCTTATGATGGTGTGACCGGTTTTCGTGGTACTAAGACTTTACCGCCCCATTGCGGCGTTACTCGCTTTGCGTCCGTAATTGTTTTGGTATGTATCGAAAATAGAGATATTAATTTACCTCTCAGAAGTTAAAAGTAGTGCTGTTGCACGCTGGATTTCTGAAAACGAACGCTCAAACCGAGCAATGCGCGTCGCCATCATCGAGCGGCGGATGTACCAGTTTTCGTGGTATGACGTCACTACCGGGCATATCTTATCTATGGTGGCCGGTAAGGTGAAAATTCCAATTCCAGTTTGTGGATAAGACATTTCCGTATCAGATGCATAGATCACAGTCATCAGACCCAATTATTTATCAGGCAAGATCGATTTTCCTAAATATGTTGTTCACAAAACAACTTTTCTGTCAAGGAATTTGTGTTTATTACCATTACTTTTAGTTCCATTTCATTGACCTATGCTTACCGGCTGCGGTAGAATTCCGTTTATAATGAGGTCACTGTTGCGACGTCATTACAATATGCAAATAAGGGGTGAAGTTCAGCCGACTTATCCAGATCAGGGGCAATCTCAGTCATGTCAGTGGTGCAGATCATCGCCGAGATTTAGGCGCGTTTTCTAAGGAATGCATGCATATTTCTTCATGGAAAACGGGTTTTCTTGATGCTATATGGCTAAATTACGAAAATGTTCGTGTTTTTTGTGAATAACTCACTTTTTTCCGGCCCATCTCGAACTAAATGTATGCGACAAAAGATACGGTCCCCGATCTGCGGGAAAAGTTTACATCTCGCGGGCGCGCGTGTGAATAAACGGGAAAAAACGGGAGTACCACGAAAACTGTTCTACCCCGAAAACTGGTCACTCGATCATACCAGGGTACTCACCGAAAGAATCGTTTCTGCTCCAGATGTACAACAATGCTCCACTCCATTTGCGAGCAACCGACTAGTGCTCCCATCTTTTCCATTGGTTCCCATTCTATCTACTTCCAGGTGTGATTGGGTCAACCTTCAGTTATGTCACCAAGTCGGTAGCTGATTGGCTCACTGCATTCAAGACGCCAATCATATCATACGCTTCCAGTGCCTTGGATCTCGGCGACAAAAACGTCTATCCATACTTCATGAGAACCATTCCGAGAGACCGGGTGCAAATCCAGGTTCGTTCTTATTTCACCATCCTAGGCCTGACACTGCACAATGCCGCTTCAGGTTGAGCTCAATGAAACTGAGGAATTGTCGAGCTATACTGTGTACCCTTACATCCGTCCCCAAAACAGATAATTTTGAGCTGACACCAAACACCCAGTACGTTACCAAGTCTCGTCTCTGGGGTTTCCTAGGGGATTCACCATCTCACGCAATCAAATTCCTGTCTGAACTTTCTTCTTTTTCTGTTAGGTCTTCATCGAAGTGCTGAAGAAGTTGAACTGGTTATACATTGGTTTGGTCTACACCGACGAGACGTACGGGAAATCTGGCCAGTCCGAGTTCCTGAGACTTGCAAGTCAAAATGGGATCTGTGTCCGTGCAGTCATTCCTGTTGCGATGCACGAGAAGGACTCAACAAAGTTAAGATCTGTTTTCACCACCTTACTTGACGCTCAAATAACAGGTGTACTCTACATTGGATTACCACAAACCGCCTTTGACTTGATGCAGCTTGCCCCGTTGGTAAAAGACGCTGGGAAGCTTCAGTGGTTCTTCTCCGACACCATCGGCAATAGTCGTGAATTCGGCACCTTGAACACCTACACAAGGGGCTACATCGCCCTTTCTCCATCTTCACGACGAACCCCAGAATTTCAGGATCACTGGATGCGAATAGATGAGAATAACCCCAAGAATCCGTTCTTCAAGGAGTGGTACATGAGTGTGAACAAGTGTAAGCTTAAGGGAGTGACGTACGATCCGTACAAGACATATCCAGACTGTAAGCTCTTGACCCAGGATGAGAAGAGAAAATCGTACGTCCAGAACCAGTACGTTCTCTCCGCCATGGATGCCGTCTATACTTACGCCAGGGCTTTGAAGATGGCCCGCAAGGCCAAGTGTCCCACTCAAGCCAGTGGAGCTTGCCAAGCCCTCCTTGACATGACTGGAGAGACCTTTTTCCGAGACTACTTGCTGAAGGTCGATATCACATTCGCGAAGGAAGAAAGGCTTTTCGCTTGGGCGTCCTACCTCGAGGAACCCTACAATGCGCCAAAAAGGACTTTCTTTACTCCTACTGGAGAGATTGGACAGCCGAGCTATGACGTTTGGAACTTCAACAAGAGACCATCTGGCGTCTTCTCTACACAAAGGGTAAGTGATATTTTGCAAATTACAATTTAAACCTGCCAGATAATGCGGTGAACATGTCGTGGTAGCTGTTCGGATCTTGGACTGATTTAAAGACAAGAGAGCCACCATCCGCAATCTCTTTCGGTTGGTTCCTAGGATACCCTCAGAATCCCCCATTCCTCTGAATCCTGGTGTTCTAATGCAAACTATCTGTATTTCTAGGTTGGTGTCTTTGAGAAAGGCAAGTTCACCCAGTGGCGTCCAGCTGACATTAAGATGTATGACGCGACAAGAACTAATGTGCTTCCAACCGTTCCAACATCGAAATGCCCAGCTACCGGTTGTGGCAACTGCATCACACTGAAGGGAGCAACCCAGTTCTTGTACATTCCTGGAAACATCCATATCACTGGACTCTTCTCTATCCACGCCGATGCTACCAACGCTATGTGTGGCCCGGTTAGGACAGAATACGCCCAGCTCATCGAAGCATTCGCTTTTGCTGTTGGCAGACTGAAGACTGATAAACAAACGTGGCTGAACAATGTCACCCTCGGAGCACTCGGCTTCGATGACTGCTCCAGCGTCTCGAGAGGCAAGGGAATCGTAGCAAATTACCATAGCGGCAAACTGGACCTTAGAGATCCTGCAACAAGCATTAAAATACATCCAGACACCGTTGAAGGCTACGTCGCTTCCAGTGCAAGTGATACGACCATTTCAATAGCAGAGATCTTGACGCCTCTTAGGATTACACAAGTCAGTTACGCTGCAACCTCCACAGAACTTTCCAACAAAGCTGTCTATCCCTATTTTCTCCGCACTGTTCCTTCAGACGCCAAACAAGTCAAGGCAATGATAAGGCTTCTGAAGCAAATGTCATGGAAGTACGTACAGACGATCCAAGCTCCCACTAGTTACGGAAAGAACGGCGTGGCAGAATTCCTGCGCCAAGCGGAGCTTGAAGGCATCTGTGTTACTGCCAGCCATGAGTTCATTACACACGGCAACTACTTACAAATCTTAGAACGCCTGAGACAGCGCCCCCAGGCCAAGGTCGTAATTGTATTTGCTGACAACAAGGACGTCAATGGACTCTTAAAGGCAATTATACGACCATTTCAATAGCAGAGATCTTGACGCCTCTTAGGATTACACAAGTCAGTTACGCTGCAACCTCCACAGAACTTTCCAACAAAGCTGTATATCCCTATTTTCTCCGCACTGTTCCTTCAGACGCCAAACAAGTCAAGGCAATGATAAGGCTTCTGAAGCAAATGTCATGGAAGTACGTACAGACGATCCAAGCTCCCACTAGTTACGGAAAGAACGGTGTGGCAGAATTCCTGCGCCAAGCGGAGCTTGAAGGCATCTGTGTTACTGCCAGCCATGAGTTCATTACACACGGCAACTACTTACAAATCTTAGAACGCCTGAGACAGCGCCCCCAGGCCAAGGTCGTAATTGTATTTGCTGACAACAAGGACGTCAATGGACTCTTAAAGGCAATTAAGAAACAGAACGCTGGTGGTGAATTCCTGTTATTTGGAAGTGAACTTTGGGGGACATCACAATTGTTTGTTAGCGGCGCTGAAGATGTTGCAGTTGGATCCCTCAGTATGAAACTGAGGACACCTTTTATTGCCGAGTTCCATAAATACCTACAGAATTTGAAACTTTCCACTAATACCAGGAATCCATTCTTCCGAGAGTGGTACCAGGCTGCCTTCAGCTGCTACCTTGAGGAACGTTACAAAGCAATCTACAGCAAAGCCTGTAACACCAACCTTAAGATCACAGATGCACCAAACTTCGACCAATCACAGTTTGCCTACTATACGATAAACGCTGTGTATGCTATCGCGAAGGGTCTTGACGAGGCTCTGAAATTCTACTGTGGTAACCCCTATAACAGTGTCTGCAAGGCGTTCAAGACTGCTGCAAACAAAAAGCAACAAATATTTGACAAAATCAATAGTGCACAGTTCCTGGATATTGATAAGAAGACGTTCAAATTCGTTGATGGAGAGGGGAATGCTGAGTATGAGATCTACAGCTATTGGGGGAAAGGTGCTGGAAAGAATTACCAAAAGGTAAGTGACACATTTCACTGCTATCTTCTCTCTGAATGCATCCTGGGTACCGGTAATTAGAAACAGTAGGTGACATAACAGGAACGGGCGACGAAGTGCTGCGTCCAACCCAATTCGGTTTTCTTACAAACCAACATATTCTTTACTTTGTTACAAGAAGAAATTTAGAAAAGCATTATGATACCCTTAAAACTGCAAGACTGTATCCATTCTTCCGAGAGTGGTACCAGGCTGCCTTCAGCTGCTACCTTGAGGAACGTTACAAAGCAATCTACAGCAAACCCTGTAACACCAACCTTAAGATCACAGATGCACCAAACTTCGACCAATCACAGTTTACCTACTATACGATAAACGCTGTGTATGCTATCGCGAAGGGTCTTGACGAGGCTCTGAAATTCTACTGTGGTAACCCCTATAACAGTGTCTGCAAGGCGTTCAAGACTGCCGCAAACAAAAAGCAACAAATATTTGACAAAATCAATAGTGCACAGTTCCTGGATATTGATAAGAAGACGTTCAAATTCGTTGATGGAGAGGGGAATGCTGAGTACGAGATCTACAGCTATTGGGGGAAAGGTACTGGAAAAGGTTACCAAAAGGTAAGTGACACATTTCACTGCTATCTTCTCTCTGAATGCATCCTGGGTACCGGTAATCAGAAACAGTAGGTGACATAACAGGAACGGGCGACGAAGTGCTGCGTCCAACCTAATTCGGTTTTCTTACAAACCAACATATTCTTTACTTTGTTACAAGAAGAAATTTAGAAAAGCATTATGATACCCTTAAAACTGCAAGACTGTGCAGAGGATGACTCGTGCAAGTAATGGCTAGTACATGTATTCATAAAAGTTAGCAAATGCTTTTACTTAAGATTTGCACAGCAGTGTCCAATGTAAATATACATGTACTACAAAATGTAAAGTAAAAGCATTTGTAGCTTTTACAAATATCAGCCAATACATATCGTAATTTTTTAATCCAAGACTTCAACTATCTCAAAGGGACAGACAATCAACCACCTTTCACTCTTTTCAGGTTGCTTCGTACATCTTCACCCAAAATGACTGGGGACAGAAACCAAACATGGCAAAGATCCGTTACTACAACAACAACCCTATCATCTCGGAGTGTTCCACTGGGCTTGCCTGCCAATCCTGCCTTTCCAAGTTCCAGACCAAGTTTTTGCACATTCCAGGAGATGTGTTGCTCGCTGGCCTCTTCCCCATCCACACCTCTGGCCGGAATATCTACTCGTGTGGCAAGATAAAGGCATTCAACGGATTCCAGTTCCTTGAAACGATGGCGTACGCGGTTGACCAAGTCAACAATGGGAAAGCACCAGTGAAACTCCAAAATGTGAAACTCGGTGCCGTTGGTCTTGACGATTGCTCCAGCGAGTACATTGCAACTAGCCTCGTCTCAAGTATTCATTCTGGTGCACTGTTGCTCAGTAAAGACGGAAGGACTGTAGACCGGCAGCAAATCCGCGGTTGGTTGACCTTTGGTTCTGGCAAGTCTATCAAAGTACAAGAAATTGTCCGAGGCCTTCGCATGTCGCACATTAGCCCAAGCTCGACAAGCACACGACTAAAGGATGCTCTTCTTTACCCAATGTTCTACAGGACAGTTCCAATGGACAACGTACAGGTCCGAGCCATTGCAAGGCTAATCAAGGAAGTCAAGTGGTCGTGCGTTCAGACAGTTCACTCACCGACGATCTACGCCAAGGATGCCGTTTTGGCCTTCAAAGCAGCTGCTAAAGATGAAAAGATCTGTGTCTCAGCTTGTTATGAACTTTTCACCGACGGTACCTACGACCAGATTATTAAGAAACTTGCTGACTCTTCCACCAAGGCAGTCGTCGTCTTTGCCCAAGCGGATACTTACGTGAGGCCCCTCCTTGAAGCACTGCGCCAGGCGAAGCTGAAGAAAACCGTAGATCTTACCTTCATAGCTAGTGAATCATGGGGGCAACTTAAGGCTGTTGTACGCGACTACGAAGCGGTCGTGCCGAACACCATGACATTAAAAGTCAGAGCACCAAAGGTCCCAGGCTTTGATGCATATGTGCAAACACTTAGGGTGACCTTAAATAAGAGAAACCCATGGTTTGATGAATACTACCAGATGATGTTTGAATGTTATCTCACAGACAAAGCCCTATACCTCGTTTTTTTTCTATTTCCAGGTTTATGTTCTACTTTCGTACAAGATGATGACATCAATCTGAAAATCTTCCGTAACCTGCGGTCGGTGTCCTTCACGTCACCTGGTGGTGGAACCTTCACTTTTAACCAAGATCGAGCAAAGACCACTGGCTATGATATCGCCAAAATTGACGCTTCGAACAAAGCCAAACCTTACGTAACGGTAGGTCAGAAGTACATGTACCCAGTGCATCAGTTGGATGGATAGTAAGCGCTATACAGAGCTTAGAAAATGAGGCTTTTTGGTGAAAAATTTAGTTGTAGGCCCTACATTTTTCGCACGCCCATTTTTGGTGGAACCAATGGTTAGCTTAGCAACCGGCTATTAAATCGGCCCTTACATGCCTTACTCTATTAATACCATTGCGTTCTGGCAATCAGGAACGTCGTTTGATTACAATCTTTTCTTTCTTTCAGGTTGGGAGATGGTCAACTTCACTCATTTTGACCGACCAAACTCTCCGGACCAGCTATACAAAAGTGCCATCCCGATGTGCCCCCTGCATCGAATGTCCATATGGCCAACAGGCTCGTGACAAGGAAAAGTTCGTTTACCTCAATGGGGATATTCTGATTGCAAGTAAGTGTTTTCCTCACAGCCCATAACATCTACTGATCAACTGGAAATATTTTCCCACTGTAGAATGTTCATACCAGGCAGCCAAGACAATCGTCTATAGCCAGCCTGGTTCCCTGGCCACCGTCTGGTGGCGCTGCGTAGACGGTGGCCAGGCAGTTGCCGCGAGTTCACCAGGAATTCCTGGTAAAGGGTATGGCCTCGGGATTTATAGTCGTAAATTAATCTGACAAATGAACAGAGCGAATTCGGGAATACATGGATTTAGATACATACAACATTGGTGAAAAGAACGAGCATTTATGAGTTTGAAGTACTTTTTACTTGGTCAAATCGATTGTAGACTAGGTAGGCTGGCTTTGTCTCCTGCCCAAAATAGGTCATCCATCCCTGGTGTAATGACGTCACATCTCATCGTGATACAGCGGCTACTGCCTGGCCTCCGTCTACGCAGCGCCATCAGACGGTGGCCACGGAACCAGGCTACTTTATAAAATGTTGTTCCAGGCAAGCAATATCGTAACTCGTGCCCTGTATGTTATTTTGCGTTTCAGATGTCGTTGATGTCCATGAGGCTGGGAAAGAACCATTCTCGTGTGGGAAGATCAACATGGAATACGGGGCGCCACTGGTTGAGGTCTTCAACTTTGCCATCGAACAGGTGAACAAAAAACAAGGAATTTTCGCCAAGATCCTTTCAGGAGTCACCTTGGGGGGGATCACCGTGGACTCATGTGAGAGTGCAGTAAGGGCTGGTAACCTGGTTGCAGACTTCCACAGCGGTGTCATCACACTGCAGGACTCAGTGGGGCAGGTGGTCGATCCAGATCGGGTACAAGTGTGGATTGGAGGTATGACAACGGATGAGTCAATCGAAATGGCAGAGGTGCTGAAGATTCTCGGTATTCCTCAGATCAGTTATGGTGGAACTGGCTTCGCACTCAGTGACAGAACAAAATATCCAAATTTCCTCAGGACTGTCCCAGCAGACGACAAACAGGCACGTGGTTTGATAAGCTTTGTCAAGACATGGAACTTGGTCAACGTCCAACTTGTTTCAAGCCCCGACTCATACGGGAACTACATGTCCAGGGAGTTCATACGGCTTGCAAAAGTCAATGGGATCTGTATTACAAATGATGTTGTCTTTGGAGGTAATGGGACATTCACTGACGGCTTGGCTGATTCTGTGGTAGAGAATCTACTGAAGCATCCGGAAGCATCTGTTGTGGTAGTCCTGCTCCGTGACGATTTTGTGAACGGCTTTCTGAAGGCACTAGACAGAGGCACCAAAGGTCAACGCAAGTTCTTCCTCATTGGGTCAGATACTTGGGGTAACCTTAAGCGACAGATCAAAGGAGTCAGCGAGGCCATTATCCTGAATGCTATAACATTCAACGTAGAGACTGCCGACATCCCAGAGTTTGACGCATACCTTGATGCAAAGAATCCAACAAACTACAAACGAAATCCTTGGTTCAATGAGATGTATGAAGCAGCATTTGACTGTACCATTCCAAACAACATTGCTAGTTATGCCCGCATATGCTCAAACACTAAGCTTGGAGTCCCGCGCTTATGGAACTATACCCAGGATCCATACGCCCTCTACATCCAGAATGCAGTTTACTCAGCATAGGAAAGGCATGGACTTGGTCAATTTTATCGATGCCACCCGACAGCCATTCAAGTTCGTCCTGAACGGGGAGAGTGTCCGTGGTTACCACATCTATCGTATCGAGAAGGAGGCTGGTTCCGGAAACCTGACTTATAACAACGTAAGTAGCTCTGGCCAAGCCAGGGAGCTGTTGTAACATATTTATCCAATAATTCCATCAGTAATTGCAGTTGTCGTAAGTTTTTGTTCCAAAACCACCTCACTCACCGGCCTCCTTAGATTAGCCTTCATTTAATTTTGTGTTCCTTTTGCAGATTGGTAGCTATAACGACACCCATTTACTCAAACTGGACATCACATACAAGCCCGACTGGAATTCCAACTGCTCTGACAACAAATGCAAAGCCTGCCCGAATCTCGTCCCAAGGCTCTCAAGATACATGCAAAGACGAAGCTACCGCGACATCAACCTTGTGGCCTTCTACAATGTCCACCATTCCGGGAATAACTACCTAGGCTGCGGGAAGATGAACATTATCTACGGGTTCCAGCGAATGTTGGCATTCTTCTACGCCATTGAACTGGTAAACAAAAACACGCTTAACGAGTTGGATTCCACGATGAAGATAAGTGGATTGGCTATCGACTTCTGTGAAAGAACTGACCAGTTACGCCAAGATTTGTTCACGTACCTTCGGGGTGATGGTCTGTGTAACTACGCCAAGTACACAGAGATGCTGTTTCCTTGGACAACTGTAGCGTACCTGACCACTGGTGCCACCTATAGCATCATAGGTGATGAATACTTCACACCATTAGGGCTAACCTCCATCAGTCCCACTGCAACCGCTGTCAGTCTAAATGACAAGACACTACATCCATACTTCTTAAGGACAGTGCCACCTGATACACTTCAAGCCAAGGCCATGGATGAAATTTTGGGGTTGTTTGGCTGGAACTATTTCATGGGTGTCAACTCTGATAGTGAGTATGGGCGCGGTGGTATGGATGCCTTGGTCAACCTGGTAACCAACCGAGGCAACAAATCCTACTGTCTGGGGGCGAGGCACACTGTTCCAGCGGATGCTACAATTGATAAGGTCAAGGAAATAGTCACCAATTTGGATCGGAAACGGTTTGGTCGAGTTGTTGTCTTGTTTACACATGCAGCAGACACACGGAAGATTCTTCAAGCGACCAAGGAACTGAACCTGGTTGGTCGGTTCATCTGGTTGGGCAGCGAGTCCTGGGCAAATGATGCAAGCATTCCACGAGGTTACGAGGACGTCGCTCGAGGGGCCTTGACCTTACAAATCCGATCCGAGCCAGTACCAGGATTCGTCAAATGGATGAAGGAGATTACTCTAAAGAACAGGAAGAATATCCCTAAAGACTGGTTAGACGAATACATTCAGCACATGTTCAAGTGTCGCATTCCGAGTAGCATCGTGGTCCAGACCCAGTACGCCAGGATGTGCACCGACAATGAACGAATCCAAGACTTTATGATCCAGCAGGACCCTGCCATCTTGCACACCATCATATCGGTATACGTCGTTGCGTGGGGTCTCTCGAAGACCAAGGAATGTACCGGCCTTGCTATTGATGATTGTCTATGGCAGGCAAAGAGGGCCGATCGGAATCGGATCATCTATGAAGCAGTAAGGGACGCCCAGTGGAGGGTCCTACCTGACCAGCTGAAGAATGATTCCTTCCAGTTTAAGTTCACAGAGAAAGGCTATGGTGATCTTGGATACAGTATCTTCAACTACGTGCGGCGCCCTGGATCAAAAACTGACTATATCTACAAGAGGGTAAGGACTTGGACAGGAAATTTTCACAAAACCCATGAAACGCCAAGCGAACATGTTTCCTTTTGTTTGGTGCCCTCTTCGAGGCATCAAACAATGGGATAGGCGTTCGCACTGGCGTTTTGGGGCTTTGCGGAAACTCTCCATTGTCGATGTACCGTCTATTTGCTGTGCTGAAGGTGGCTCTGGAGTCCCTGGTTGAAAGAAAGTGCGAATTCAAAAAATGTATCTCCGTTTGTTCAAGACAATTAGCTACCTCCTTATAATCATAACTTATACATTTTCAGGTGGGCTATTGGATGGAAGAACTAGAGATGCCAAAAACTGCTTACACTGGCTATGCCGAGAAGGGCGAGGCGTATACAGCTGTTCCAATCTCAACTTGCCCACGGGATGTCAAATGTGCCTGCCTGACGGGTGGGACTGGCACGTCTACCATTGTTGAGAGACTCTATCCTCCTCCAGTAAAGTATGAGAACTACCACAAAGCATGGGGCGTTGCTGCTGCCACGTTAAGTGCCCTTGGGATCTCTATCGCCCTCATCATGTTCTTCTACTTCCTCTTCTTCTACCCAGTCCGTGGAGGTACCTCCGTTCTCGGATACCTCCTTCTGCTGGGCTGTGTAATGGTCTACGCCACTAACTTTGCCTTCCTTTTCCACGCCTGCCCTCAGGTGTGCGCAATCAGAAAATTCACCCTGGGTATATCCTACGCCGTCTGTTTTGCTGCTCTCCTTACAAAGGCACTGAATACGAAACGAGTGGACACCTACGACGTATGTTGTCTTTGGAGGTAATGGGACATTCACTGACGGCTTGGCTGATTCTGTGGTAGAGAATCTACTGAAGCATCCGGAAGCATCTGTTGTGATAGTCCTACTCCGTGACGATTTTGTGAACGGCTTTCTGAAGGCACTAGACAGAGGCACCAAAGGTCAACGCAAGTTTTTCCTCATTGGGTCAGATACTTGGGGTAACCTTAAGCGACAGATCAAAGGAGTCAGCGAGGCCATTATCCTGAATGCTATAACATTCAACGTAGAGACTGCCGACATCCCAGAGTTTGACGCATACCTTGATGCAAAGAATCCAACGAACTACAAACGAAATCCTTGGTTCAATGAGATGTATGAAGCAGCATTTGACTGTACCATTCCAAACAACATTGCCAGTTATGCCCGCGTATGCTCAAACACTAAGCTTGGAGTCCCGCGCTTATGGAACTATACCCAGGATCCATACGCCCTCTACATCCAGAATGCAGTTTACTCAGCAGCCATTGGGATCCATCATGCCCTGGTTGAAATCTGTGGGGAGAATTACCAAGGTGTCTGTCCCGACTACGTGGCAGCAGGAGAAAAAAGACAGCGTATCAGGAAAGGCATGGACTTGGTCAATTTTATTGATGCCACTCGACAGCCATTCAAGTTCGTCCTGAACGGGGAGAGTGTCCGTGGTTACCACATCTATCGTATCGAGAAGGAGGCTGGTTCCGGAAACCTGACTTATAACAATGTAAGTAGCTCTGGCCAAGCCAGGGAGCTGTTGTAACATATTTATCCAATAATTCCATCAGTAACTATTGCAGTTGTCGTAAATTTTTGTTCCAAAACCACCGCACTCACCGGCCTCCTTAGTTTAGCCTTCGTTTAATTTTGTCTTCCTTTTTCAGATTGGTAGCTATAACGACACCCATTTACTCAAACTGGACATCACATACAAGCCCGACTGGAATTCCAACTGCTCTGACAACAAATGCAAAGCCTGCCCGAACCTCGTCCCGAGGCTCTCAAGATACATGCAAAGACGAAGCTACCGGGATATCAACCTTGTGGCCTTCTACAATGTCCACCACTCCGGGAATAACTACCTAGGCTGCGGGAAGATGAACATTATCTACGGGTTCCAGCGAATGTTGGCATTCTTCTACGCCATAGAACTGGTAAACAAAAACACGCTTAACGAGTTGGATTCGACGATGAAGATAAGTGGATTGGCTATCGACTTCTGTGAAAGAACTGACCAGTTACGCCAAGATTTGTTCACGTACCTTCGGGGTGATGGTCTGTGTAACTACGCCAAGTACACAGAGATGCTGTTTCCTTGGACAACTGTAGCGTACCTGACCACTGGTGCCACCTATAGCATCATAGGTGATGAATACTTCACACCATTAGGGCTAACCTCCATCAGTCCCACTGCAACCGCTGTCAGTCTAAATGACAAGACACTACATCCATACTTCTTAAGGACAGTGCCACCTGATACACTTCAAGCCAAGGCCATGGATGAAATTTTGGGGTTGTTTGGCTGGAACTATTTCATGGGTGTCAACTCTGATAGTGAGTATGGGCGCGGTGGTATGGATGCCTTGGTCAACCTGGTAACCAACCGAGGCAACAAATCCTACTGTCTGGGGGCGAGGTACACTGTTCCAGCGGATGCTTCAATTGATAAGGTCAAGGAAATAGTCTCCAATTTGGATCGGAAACGGTTTGGTCGAGTTGTTGTCTTGTTTACACATGCAGCCGACACACGGAAGATTCTTCAAGCGACCAAGGAACTGAACCTGGTTGGTCGGTTCATCTGGTTGGGCAGCGAGTCCTGGGCAAATGATGCAAGCATTCCACGAGGTTACGAAGATGTCGCTCGAGGGGCCTTGACCTTACAAATCCGATCCGAGCCAGTACCAGGATTCGTCAAATGGATGAAGGAGATTACTCTAAAGAACAGGAAGAATATCCCTAAAGACTGGTTAGATGAATACATTCAGCACATGTTCAAGTGTCGCATTCCGAGTAGCATCGTGGTCCAGACCCAGTACGCCAGAATGTGCACCGACAATGAACGAATCCAAGACTTTATGATTGAGCAGGACCCTGCAATCTTGCACACCATCATATCGGTATACGTCGTTGCGTGGGGTCTCTCGAAGACCAAGGAATGTACCGGCCTTGCTATTGATGATTGTCTATGGCAGGCAAAGAGGGCCGATCGGAATCGGATCATCTATGAAGCAGTAAGGGACGCCCAGTGGAGGGTCCTACCTGACCAGCTCAAGAATGATTCCTTCCAGTTTAAGTTCACAGAGAAAGGCTATGGCGATCTTGGATACAGTATCTTCAACTACGTGCGACGCCCTGGATCAAAAACTGACTATATCTACAAGAGGGTAAGGACTTGGACAGGAAATTTTCACAAAACCCATGAAACGCCAAGTGAACATGTTTCCTTTTGTTTGGTGCTCTCTTCGAGGCATCAAACAATGGGATAGGCGTTCGCACTGGCGTTTTGGGGCTTTTCGGAAACTCTCCATTGTCGATGTATCGTCTATTTGCTGTGCTGAAGGTGGCTCTGGAGTCCCTCGGCCCTGGTTGAAAGAAAGTGCGAATTCAAAAAATGTATCTCCGTTTGTTCAAGACAATTAGCTACCTCCTTATAATCATAACCTATACATTTTCAGGTGGGCTATTGGATGGAAGAACTAGAGATGCCAAAAACTGCTTACACTGGCTACGCCGAGAAGGGCGAGGCGTATACAGCTGTTCCAATCTCAACTTGCCCACGGGATGTCAAATGTGCCTGCCTGACGGGTGGGACTGGCACGTCTACCATTGTTGAGAGACTCTATCCTCCTCCAGTAAAGTATGAGAACTACCACAAGGCATGGGGCGTTGCTGCTGCCACGTTAAGTGCCCTTGGGATCTCCATCGCTCTCATCATGTTCTTCTACTTCCTCTTCTTCTACCCAGTCCGTGGAGGTACCTCCGTTCTCGGGTACCTCCTTCTGCTGGGCTGTGTAATGGTCTACGCCACTAACTTTGCCTTCCTTTTCCACGCCTGCCCTCAGGTTTGCGCCATCAGAAAATTCACCCTCGGTATATCCTACGCCGTCTGTTTTGCTGCTCTCCTTACAAAGGCACTGAATACGAAACGAGTGGACACCTACGACGATAGGTTTCAAGCAATGTACAAACGGTTTACTCATCCATTTGGGTTGGTCAGCATTGCAGTCGGGATCGCTTTCGTGCAAGTCATCATAGCTACAGAATGGCTGATCCTGCGTCCACCTGATATGGAATACGTCGCTTACTTGGGACAATCCTATCCTCGCTGTGCACCAAGCGACTTCTACAATGAAGAACTCCTCTTGAGCTTGGTGTACCCCATGTTCCTGATAGGTATGACACTCTTCTTCTCCGCTCTGACCTGGAAATCCGAAGACAACTGCAAGGAATCCCGCTGGATCCTGGTAGCCAGTTTCTTCTGTGCAGCTTGCTGGGTAATATGGACCATAACGTCGACAAAGACTCAGTTCAAGTACCGGGATGGAGCGGTGGTGGTCGGAAACATCATATGTGCTTCCCTCATGTTGATCTGCATCTACGCCAGAAAGATCCACTTCTTCAACAAATACCAGAAGGAGATCAGACAGGAGAAGAGGAATGATGAAAATGAACTCAAAGAGTATCCAGGTAAGTAGCCTATTACCTGTCTGCGACTGAAAGAGGTTTCCAAGACGAACTTGAGAAGCCTTCTAACATGGGATGTTGCCAATAATCCTATAGATCGTCAGAGATGTCACCTGGTCAAATTCTCCAACGAAGAAGCAGGGTAATGGGGCCTTTCACCTGTATTTCTTTCAACTGGTGCTTTGCACGATCAAGGGTGAAGCATTCTTCAAGAAAGAATAGGGCAGCTGAGTGCCGAACTACATGTTCTCCTAGAAGTGCCTTGCCGCCAAGTCAAATCAGAAGTAAGAAGATCTGCTTTTTGTCTTATACGAAAGATCACTGCACCATGCAAAAGATTCATCCCACAGGGACTGATGCTGACTATTACATATGTTACTTAACACATAAGCAATCCTTTTTCAGATGATGGGCTCTATTCCTCCGTTTATGGCACTGTGCCAAAATCTGTTAGTTTAAAAGGATCCCAATATCGTAAGTGATATTCTCAATTTTTCTTCATAAGATCATTTTCTCGGCGCGGATATACATGTACCCCTCTTTACTCAGTGTTTCTTAACATCTTCAAAAACGGTATTCGTGGTAAATGGATGTTTCCAAAATCGACATTTTCATGTCTGACATAAACTCGAGTTCCCTGGCAAAACGTGTACGGTGGGAAAACGTAACCAAGACACTTTCAATCTTGGTTTTCATCACACACAGGCCATTTTGCAATTGTCACACGGCAGATCTTCTTTTTCAGGGACGTAATGTAGTCATTCACTCTTGATCCTACATCACAAGAGATGGTCCAAAGAATCAGCATTGTTTCAAGTCGTTGTAAGGGGCCATGCACGATGTTGACTCTATGACTGGACAATGGCCGTCAGTTTACACAAAAATATTTCGTAATGGACCGGAAAATATTTGAAAAATTATCCGAATTAGAACTTTAAGCAACATAACTAGAGACATCATCCTGCTTGAGCTCGGAAATTCGGACACTCTCGTTGTTAGGAAGTGGCAATTTCCCATGCGATTGGTTTCTGTAGGCAACATATGACTTGCAATTTTTTATGTAACCGCCACTGCATCGGAAGAACTTGGCCCGAACCCAAGTCTTCTGAAGGTTTAGATCTACCCTTGAACTCCGTCCTGCCGCTCTGAGCGGTACCTAGTTTAGTGAGAATGTTGATATTATCAGTAGATTTTGATATATTACAGTATTCAGTGATGTTTATTTGTACAAATTATGGACTGCATGTAATGTACGCTGTTAGTGTATAAGTGCCAGCCTCTGGTACATTAATTATTAATGTAAGATTGCCTATCTCTGTATAATTTCCAAACAAAAATAAATTATTCAACACAGTTATACCTCTCCATGTTTTTCGCACTGACGATTTGTCATGTCTAATGCAGCTGGATCCAAACCATAGGCCTAGATGCTTCAGCCTGCTGTGACCCGCCCGTGTCGGTGATCGTCCTTTGACTATAGGCGAAGATGAGCGTTTTGCGAATCGAACCTAACATCCACAGTATTCATGGCAGGAGGCATGAGGCGCAACCTATACTTCCTCATCGACAGGTCTCTACCCCCCCCCCC
>NMRB01000303.1:161740-207359 GCA_002633025.1 Notospermus geniculatus | reverse complement strand
CGGTCTGTCCTGAAAGAATTCAGTCTCTCATCTGCAACTCAAGGAGCTGCTCATTCAGCGCCTGCCTGATCATTTCTGACCGGTTCCCATTTATGCACCTGGGTGGAGTGAGGCAAGGTAGGCAAAGAGACCTGCCCAGTGTCTCACGCCGACAGTGGGATTCAAACCCGAGAACTCCTGACCACCAGTCAGACCCAGAGCTACTAGAGTACCACAGCTTATAGTTCTAACTGAAGGAAATGTTGCCAACACAAACTCCCACTGACGTAACTCCTGGTGAAACCAATGCACATCAATATCAAAGTCATTGTGTCGGGAAATAATAGATTTTATTCATCTAGACAAATCATTTATTTTACACTGGTGACCATAGTACGGTACACTGATATCACAACCGTTTGAATGAGGCACTTTTGCTAGGCGAACTGAAAAACGGCCAAGAGTTTTTCACGAAGTTAGTAATCAATCGTATTCGGTGCTTCAGAATATACATCACAAAAAGTTGCACGATCATTTTCATTGTGGGCACCTTAGAACTAAAATACACAAGAAAACTAAAGAACTAAATACACGAATATACAATGTAACATTTAAAAAAATTATAAATTAATAGTAGGTATAGATTTATACAGGTTTGTCTTGTGGGTGATGGACAGCTTCGTTCCATACGTCAACTCCCATCCAACTGCTTGTTCCCAAGTAGACGCTTGAGGCAAATTAACTCCTATCTGCTCCGAGATCATCGTCTACGACCGTACTGATCTGTTATCTGGAAGATAAAGAATAAACTATTGATAGACACCTTTGAAGGAACGACCTCATGTGCGGCAAAATCGTTCAATAATCTGTAAAACGTTTGCGTTGTATGTATTGCCATCAGCATTCACTGCACTGCTCAGTGCATCCTGTTGTTCTTACCTTTCGTTGAATGCACAGAAAGTTTTTCGCTGTCTTTATCAGGGTAATCAAGGCCGCTTGCATCACCTGAAAGAGTGATACATGTATTTCATTTCATTTAAAAACATGCATCAGAAAAGCCTTCCTTTTGGCTACCACCTGGTCACAAATCTTCTTTGTGGCTACAAGTTTTGTAGGCGAAGCCTACATCAGTTGCAAAGCCACATCTTTTCAGTAGTTTCTCTATTTCCAATTCCCATGCATGATCGCCATTTCCTTGTTCATTAAGGACTTCACGAAGGAATGGACCCATGTTATAAGAGAGCTTTGAGGACATTGAGTCTTCTGGGACAGCACGACTCACCCCCTCCTTTCTCTTTCTTCTTCTTTTCCTGTTTTCTGTATTTGGTCAGCAGGTGGCACTTTCTAAAGAAAACAAAGCTCAGGAGGCCGAATCCTGAGAAAAGGTTTCCGATTGCTGTGGCGCCATCTCTGTACTGGATTCCGGTCATCGTGGAGACGATGCACCACACTAACCAGGATCCCATGACGAAGCTTGATCCACCCATGATCCACCTTGCCTCGTGGTTGTTATCCTTCACAGACCAGCAGATTCCAGCGAAGAACGTCGTCAGACACATCAAGAAAACAACGTAGAGGCAACTGAGAACAAGGGCTTGGTTATAGAACCATTCAGGAGCACAACGCGGCCAGTTCTTCCCTTCAAAGTTGATGAATTCTACTGCAGGTGGTTCAATGATCAGCCATTCTGTTCCTATGATGACTTGCACGATGATAAAACAACAGCATATTGCCATAAGGCCGGCTGGATGCGAGAAGCGACGCCTGCTGCCAACGACAAAATCATCCTTCATCAACCCTGCTATTCTCCACGTGTTCATCACCTTCACGCACATTGGGGCGAAGATCATGGCGTAGATGACACCCTGGCAGAACCGGCGGACACCGCAGACAATTGGACAAGCGTGAACCAGGTACGAAAAGTTGAAGATGAATAAGAGGAAGAGGGAGAACAAACAGAAGTAGCCAAGACCCTGAGTACCTCCCTTGTCAGGGTAAAAACACAAGAAATGGAAGAACAGGACGAAACACATGAAAGCTCCAATTATGTTCAAGATGGATAAGACGATACCAGGTCCGGAAATGAATGGATCCTCTTTCTTGACCGGTTCCAGTGTACTGTTAACGGGTGCATTTATGATGACTTCACAGCCACACTTCGTGGGATCATTCGCGGTACATGTTGAGGTCGGCAGTGTGGGGTACGGGAGACCAGTCGCTTTATATGCTTTGTACAATTTCTTGTCAATCTTCAGCGACCCAGACCATTTGCCAAGCTGAAAATGTATTGTAAGGAAATTACAATGACTATCAAGGAACAATATCTTAAGTCAATGAAATAGCCGTCAAGAATTTTATATTCTCATTTGAGGACGATATACTCTATTTAGATTTTTAAGAAAGGTCGGGAAACTGAAGAACATGTCACCTACCTGCACAAATTTGTAGTCACCGCCACTTCTTTGCAGATTATTGATGAAGTAACCAGTGTTACCATACCGCCCTGGACGGAACAAGAACTTGAAATCTTTCTTCAGGTCCTCTGGAAGGACATCTAGATCAGCTGATTTGATGGCATCGTAAATCTGACGTCGTCTTTCTGACTCTGGCTTGATGTTTGTACAAGCAGCAGTCGTACATGTGCCGAATTTATACATATCGGATATACCCTTGGCGGTGATGTACGTAGCTATCATCGTCTGAAGGACATGCGGATTGTCGGTGATGGAACGCTCCGTCAGGACTCCCGTTTTAGAACAAGGTAACGGGTACTTATACGCCTTGAGTGGGCTTCCTTCGATTTGGCACTGCATGGTGTCCTGCCAGAACTGGTGAAACCAATCAACTGGAATTTTGTACGTGTTTGTCATATTGAATCCTAGCAACCATTTCCTGAAATCCGGCACGCCGTAGTTTCGTATCGAAAGTGTTATTGCACCACGGGCAAGTCTCTCAAAGTCTTTGTGCACCGAGGATTTGGTCGACCACTCGAGACCGCCAATAAAAATGAACCTGTCTATCAGGCTGTAACGGTACCCTGCTTGAAGGAGACGACGGGTGTCACTCTCAGATGTAAAGAGGACCAAGGCACGTCCATATTGGTACTGTAAGGCCAGTGTGGTTATGATGCCCGCGACTTGGGTGTCTGAGGCATCCTTCGGAATCATCAGACTTTTGCGCAAACACAGCGTGCGGTTGGAATTGGCGACCCTTGACAGCAGAGCTTCAAGGTTGAGCCTACTGCAGGCATCATCACTGTATACAGCAAGGAAGTAGGACCACTTAAACTCGGTAAGAATGTCTGCAATCGCGTTGGCTTGAATATTACATGGCGGGACTGTTTTTAGGAAGAACGGGTGCGTGTCATTGTTGCTCAAATCAGGAGAAGTTGCCATTGGACTGATTGAAGTCAGAATTTTGGGGCCCAGGATCCGACTAGCAACTGCACTGTAGGTATCTTCCTGTGTCAGATAACTGACGACACTGGTGGGGTTGAAAAGGTCAGTCGACTTGGCGTAGTAGCAAAGTCCGTCACCTGATAGGAAGGAATTAAGATCGGTTCTCATCCTATTGACGTTGGAGCACGTATCAATTGCCAAGCCTCCAATCTTTACATTTACACTAGTTCCAGCCTTCCCTTCGTTGATCTTCTCCAGCGCGTAGAAGAAAGCTAACATTTGCTGGAAACCGCCATTGATGTCAAGTTTACCACAGGTAAGATATCTTGGGCCTGGTTATTCTCATTGTTTATCCACAAGATGCATTTTCTGGGCGCGGACACTGCGCATGTACTCATCTTCACTCTAGGGTTTAACTCTTCAAAAACGGTATTCGTGGTAAATGGATGTTTCCAAAATCGACATTTTCATGTCTGACATAAACTCGAGTTCCCTGGCAAAACGTGTACGGTGGGAAAACGTAACCAAGACACTTTCAATCTTGGTTTTCATCACACACAGACCATTTTGCAATTGTCACACGGCAGATCTTCTTTTTCAGGGACGTAATGCAGTCATTCACTCTTGATCCTACATCACAAGAGATGGTCCAAAGAATCAGCATTGTTTCAAGTCGTTGTAAGGGGCTATGCACGATGTTGACTTTGTGACTGGACAATGGCCGACAGTTTACACAAAAATCTTTCGTAACGGACCGGAAAATATTTGAAAAATTATCCGAATTAGAACTTTAAGCAACATAACTAGAGACATCATCCTGCTTGAGCTCGGAAATTCGGACACTCTCGTTGTTAGGAAGTGGCAATTTCCCATGCGATTGGTTTCTGTAGGCAACATTGGACTTGCAATTTTTTATGTAACCGCCACTGCATCGGAAGAACTTGGCCCGAACCCAAGTCTTCTGAAGGTTTAGATCTACCCTTGAACTCCGTCCTGCCGCCCTGAGCGGTACCTAGTTTAGTGAGAATGTTGATATTATCAGTAGATTTTAATATATTACAGTATTCAGTGATGTTTATTTGTACAAATTATGGACTGCATGTAATGTACGCTATTAGTGTAAAAGTGCGCCTCTGGTACATTATTAATGTAAGATTGCCTATCTCCGTATAATTTCCAAACAAAAATAAATTATTCAACACACTTTTCCTCTCCATGTTTTTCGCACTGACGGTTTGTCATGTCTAATGCAGCTGGATAGATGCTTCAGCCTGCTGTGACCCGCCCGTGTCGGTGATCGCCCTTTGACTATAGGCGAAGATGAGCGTTTTGCGAATCGCACCTAACATCCACAGTATTCATGGCGGGATTAACCGCGCCCCCCCCCCCCCTGGGGGAGCTGCTCATTCAGCGCCTGCCTGATCATTTCTGACCGGTTCCCATTTATGCACCTGGGGCAGGGTGGAGTGAGGCAAGGTAGGCAAAGAGACCTGCCCAGTGTCTCACGCCGACAGTGGGATTCGAACCCAGGAACTCCTGACCACCAGCCAGACGCAGAGCCATACCACAGCTTGTTGCCAACACACACTCCTACTGACGTAACTCCTGGTGAAACCAATGCACATCATATCAAAGTCATTGTGTCGGAAAATAATAGATTTTATTCATCTAGATAAATCATTTATTTTTACACTGGTGACCATAGTACGGTACACTGATATCACAACCGTTTGAATGAGGCACTTTTGCTAGGCGAACTGAAAAACGGCCAAGAGTTTTTCACGAAGTTTGTAATCAATCGTATTCGGTGCTTCAGAATATACATCACAAAAAGTTGCATGGTCATTTTCATTGTGGGCACCTTAGAACTAAAATACACAAGAAAACTAAAGAACTAAATACACGAATATACAATGTAACATTAACAAAAATTATAAATAGTAGGTATAGATTTATACAGGTTTGTCTTGTGATGGGCAGGTTCGTTCCCCACATCATGGAAGTAACTTCCATGCGTACATCAACTCCCATCCAACTGCCTGTTCCCAAGTGGACACATGAGACAAACTAACTCCTATCCGCTCCCCGATCATAGTCTAGGATCGTACTGATCTGTTATCTGGAAGATAAAGAATAAACTGTTGATAGACATCTTTGAAGGAAGGACCTCATGTGCGGCAAAATCGTTCAATAATCTGTAAAACGTTTGCGTTGTATGTATTGCCATCTGAGCATTCACTGCACTGCTCAGTGCATCCTGTTGTTCTTACCTTTCGTTGAATGCACAGAAAGTTTTTCGCTGTCTTTATCAGGGTAATCAAGGCCGCTTGCATCACCTGAAAGAGTGATACATGTATTTCATTTCATTTAAAGATAATGTATCACGACTTCATTGTTTACATTCATTGTTTGTCAACATGGATGTTTACACTATGTTATTTTCGACTTTTGGGACAAGCCAACCCATCAAATTTAATACTTTTGGGATTAAAAGAATTTCTAGAGGGGCATGCCACCAACAAATTACTCATACGGCAAAGAAAGACTGGACATAAACAAACAAAATGTAAATAAACAGTGATTTTCGTGGCCCGCGAAAATACCCGTGATACATTATCTTTAAAAACATGCATCAGAAAAGCCTTCCTTTTAGCTACCACCTGGTGACAAATCTTCTTTGTGGCTACAAGTTTTGTAGGCGAAGCCTACATCAGTTGCAAAGCCACATCTTTTCAGTAGTTTCCCTATTTCCAATTCCCATGCATGATCGCCATTTCCTTGTTCATTAAGGACTTTACGAAAGAAATGGACCCATGTTATAAGAGAGCTTTGAGGACATTGAGTCTTCTGGGACAGCACGACTCACCCCCTCCTTTCTCTTTCTTCTTCTTTTCCTGTTTTCTGTATTTGGTCAGCAGGTGGCACTTTCTAAAGAAGACAAAGCTCAGGAGGCCGAATCCTGAGAAAAGGTTTCCGATTGCTGTGGCACCATCTCTGTACTGGATTCCGGTCATCGTGGAGACGATGCACCACACTAACCAGGATCCCATGACGAAGCTTGATCCACCCATGATCCACCTTGCCTCGTGGTTGTTATCCTTCACAGACCAGCAGATTCCAGCGAAGAACGTCGTCAGACACATCAAGAAAACAACGTAGAGGCAACTGAGAACAAGGGCTTGGTTATAGAACCATTCAGGAGCACATCGCGGCCAGTTCTTCCCTTCAAAGTTGATGAATTCTACTGCAGGTGGTTCAATGATCAGCCATTCTGTTCCTATGATGACTTGCACGATGATAAAACAACAGCATATTGCCATAAGGCCGGCTGGATGCGAGAAGCGACGCCTGCTGCCGACGACAAAATCATCCTTCATCAACCCTGCAATTCTCCACGTGTTCATCACCTTCACGCACATTGGGGCGAAGATCATGGCGTAGATAACACCCTGGCAGAACCGGCGGACACCGCAGACGATTGGACAAGCGTGAACCAGGTACGAAAAGTTGAAGATGAATAAGAGGAAGAGGGAGAATAGACAGAAGTAACCAAGACCCTGAGTACCCCCTTTGTCAGGGTAAAAACACAAGAAATGGAAGAACAGGACGAAACACATGAAAGCTCCGATTATGTTCAAGATGGATAAGACGATACCAGGTCCGGAAATGAATGGATCCTCTTTCTTGACCGGTTCCAGTGTACTGTTAACGGGTGCATTTATGATGACTTCACAGCCACACTTCGTGGGATCATTCGCGGTACATGTTGAGGTCGGTAGTGTGGGGTACGGGAGACCAGTCGCTTTATATGCTTTGTACAATTTCTTGTCGATCTTCAGCGACCCAGACCATTTGCCAAGCTGAAAACGTATTGTAGGGAAATTACAATGACTACACTATCAAGGAACAATATCTTAAGTCAATGTAATAGCCGGCAAGAATTTCATATTCTCGAGAATTTGAGGACGATATACTCTATTTAGATTTGTTTGCCCTCTTAAGAAAGGTCGGGAAACTGAAGTACATGTCACCTACCTGCACAAATTTGTAGTCACCGCCACTTCTCTGCAGATTGTTGATGAAGTAACCAGTGTTACCATACCGCCCTGGACGGAACAAGAACTTGAAATCTTTCTTCAGGTCCTCTGGAAGGACATCTAGGTCAGCTGATTTGATGGCATCATAAATCTGACGTCGTCTTTCTGACTCTGGCTTGATGTTTGTACAAGCAGCAGTCGTACATGTGCCGAATTTATACATATCGGATATACCCTTGGCGGTGATGTACGTAGCTATCATCGTCTGAAGGACATGCGGATTGTCGGTGATGGAACGCTCCGACAGGACTCCCGTTTTAGAACAAGGTAGTGGGTACTTATACGCCTTGAGTGGGCTTCCTTCGATTTGGCACTGCATGGTGTCTTGCCAGAACTGGTGAAACCAATCAACTGGAATTTTGTACGTGTTTGTCATATTGAATCCTAGCAACCATTTCCTGAAATCCGGCACGCCGTAGTTTCGTATCGAAAGTGTTATTGCACCACGGGCAAGTCTCTCAAAGTCTTTGTGCACCGAGGATTTGGTCGACCAGTCGAGACCGCCAATAAAGATGAACCTGTCTATCAGGCTGTAACGGTACCCTGCTTGAAGGAGACGGCGGGTGTCACTCTCAGATGTAAAGAGGACCAAGGCACGTCCGTATTGGTACTGTAAGGCCAGTGTGGTTATGATGCCCGCGACTTGTGTGTCTGAGGCGTCCTTCGGGATCATTAGACTTTTGCGCAAACATAGCGTGCGGTTGGATTTGGCGACCCTTGAAAGCAGAGCTTCAAGGTTGAGCCTACTGCAGGCATCATCACTGTACACAGCAAGGAAGTAAGACCACTTAAACTCGGTTAGAATGTCTGCAATCGCGTTGGCTTGAATATTACATGGCGGCACTGTTTTTAGGAAGAACGGGTGCGTGTCATTGTTGCTCAAATCAGGAGAAGTTGCCATTGGACTGATTGAAGTCAGTATTTTGGGGCCCAGGATCCGACTAGCAACTGCACTGTAGGTGTCTTCCTGTGTCAGATAACTGACGACACTGCTGGGGTTGAAAAGGTCAGTCGACTTGGCGTAGTAGCAAAGTCCGTCGCCTGATAGGAAGGAATTAAGATCGGTTCTCATCCTATTGACGTTGGAGCACGTATCAATTGCCAATCCTCCAATCTTTACGTTTACACTAGTTCCGGCCTTCCCTTCATTGATCTTCTCCAGCGCGTAGAAGAAAGCTAACATTTGCTGGAAACCGCCATTGATGTCAAGTTTACCACAGGTAAGATATCTTGGGCCTGGCTGGTGGACGTGGAAGAAACCGACCATGTTGATGTCCTTGGTGCTTGGAACCTTCATGTAGACGGACCTCATCCTAGCAATGTAGGGGCACATGTTACAGGACTCGATGAACGAACAGTTGGAATACCATTTGAACTTGTACTTGGGCTGCAGGTTTAGATTCGATGTCTTGTAGTCATCTACATATTTCCCAATCTGAAAGATAGAAGAATGAAATATGCTATGAAGAGACTGAGGCAAAAGATCAATCAACTGCTTCTTTGGCTTTGCGATTTTCTTACGCTACCATAATCGAAGGAATCCAAGATACAGAATAGCACAAAATTGACACACAAAATGATAATAAGCAAGAAGTCAATCTCCAGAATTCACGAATTTTCGACCCTCTAGTCTTTTCTAGAGTTTCTGATTGTAAAGTTCCACTTTAAAAAGACCCCGGTTGGGGTCGAAAATTCGTGAATTCTGGAGATTGACTTCTTGCTTATTATCATAATCGAAGGAATCATACAGTTGAGCTCCCAATCTCTACCTTACTTACCCTATTATACGCCAGGATGTGTCCCTGTATAGCCAGCCTGTCCAGACTGTAGACGTCATACCCTCGGATGCTCTCCCCATTGCCGACAAACTTGAACTGCTGATTCGTTGCATCCGTGAAAGAGGTCTTCTCCTTGATTCCTTTAAGGACCAACATTTTCTTATCCTGGCTTGCCCTCCACTTGTCACACAAACCCGTCTGGTTCTTTCCACACAACTCCTTGATTGCATAGTCAATTCCAATAGCAGCAGAATACACAGCGTTGACCACGTACATAACTAATGGATCCTGCTGGTACTTGGCTGCATTAGTAACCACACTTTCTGAGGTTTTGGGACATGGTTTAGGGTACCGAAGGATGTTTCCTGGAAGGGTGCACTGATAGACCTTCTCATAATACTCAGCAAACCACGGATTCCTCGTATAACTGTTGGGGAATTTGTTCTTCAAATACTCATCAAATTCTGGCACTGGAGCAGACTCAAGGTTGAACGATACTGTCCCATCTAAGAAGCTTTCAGCACCTTTGATGACCTTCGGATCATTGCCCCAGCCATCAGACGCAACAAACCTGAATCTGTCTACTGCCCCTCGGATACCAGTTGCCTTGACTGCTTGTAGAAACAGGTTGATGTAGTCGTTCGGAAGGATGGTGACCACGACCGTCGCGTTTGGTCTGTTGAGGAGGAGGTTGACCAAGTCACGGGCACTTTGGGTCGTGACGACGCCTCGGTCTTGGAAGGTGATGTTCTGTGCAATGCAAATGTCGTTCTCTTTGGCAAGCCTGATGAGTTCCTGCGATGCAGAGATTCCATACGGATCAGGCGAGTTGATAACCTGGATATTATTGATATCAAACTTCTTCAGTAACTTCACAATGCCTTTCATTTGTTTATCATCACTTGGAATGGTACGAGTGAAGAATGGGTATTTCTTCCTATCCTTCAGCTGTATGCCAGAAGATCCGTAACTTATCTGCGGAATGCCGAGCACAGTGAGAACGTCAGCCATCTGCATCGAGCGGTCGGTCGACGAGGCACCAACATAGGCCACAATCTTCTTGGGGTCGACGGTCTGGCCAGTCTGTTCCAAAGTGATCACTCCACTGTGGAAGTCGGCAATCAAGTTACCGGCTCGGATGGCACTCTCGCAAGCATCCAGACCAACACCACCGAGCTTTACTCCGTGGAGGATGTTGCCTGTCCAGCCCCGTTTGCTGTTGATCATCTCTATGGCGTGGTTGAAGGCTTCGATCAGCTGGAATCCGCCAACTCCATCCTTTACACCAGCACAGGCAAAGGGGAAAGTATCACGGAGGTGCACATCAAACATACCTGGAAGAGAAGGCAATCTATGAGCAAATGAAGGCGAGTTCTGTAACACAGCAGACGAAGTCGTTACGGTGTTGAAGTTTCCAAGCAAGCCACGACATGATGACTGTCTAGGAAAATGTCAGATTCCTTGATGTCATGATCGACACGTTTCATAACTACTTTATTTTAAGCATTCTCTTCCATTTCACGTTTACATAAAACCTACCTCCAATCATGACATCACCAGTAATTAATGTAAACTTCTCTTTCTTTTCAGGGACTGTACCAATCTTACAAGCATCACATGGGCTGCAGCCAGACGGTAGAGCTTGATAGTATTTCACGGTGTCGATGTTCTGTGGGAAAATCTCAGTTTGAGCACCATCTGAACGTCCAATCTAGAAATGAAAACAATTGATGATTAGTCACGAAGGGCTGAGTTTTCTTTTGGAGTCAGATACTCTCCAAATACTAGTACGCTCTGCTACCATGCGCCAGTCGGGGAGAATCTGTAGCAAGCAGTTGACAGACTCTGCCCCGAAGTCATATAAGCGTCAGGGCATCATCTCCAGATCAGTAGGGTGACTGCCCTACCTGAGAAATTCCCTATCTCACACATTATTGGAATACGGAGGTAATGGAACAGAGCACTGATGGCATTGCCAGTTCCATTACCATCTTGATCAGCCAAAATTTTCAGACATACCTTCGTATATTTCTTGCCAACTTCGTACTTGAAGACGTCATACCCCATGCTTCCTGCCCTTTCGTTGAACATGAAGGTGTGGTTCTGAGGCCGCCAGTTGAAATTCACCTTGGCCAGGTTTTCGAGTATCTTAGCATTGACTTCATCCCCTCTGAACTGCGGACAAACACCTGCAACAAGAGAACGTTCTTCTTCAAGTCGGAAATACAGGCAAGGTTACAGGATGTTCTCAGAGATGCAAACCATTTTTATTTTACACCGTCATCTGCATGGTACTGGTATGAACAATCTCTCCTTTTAGCATGTGGGGCACATTACCTGGTCGTGGTCGAGTTCTACCTCTGACAAGGAAGCAAAGCACCAAAAAAAGACTGTCAGACTGTACGGAGACCACAACAGGTACTCACCTTTTCCTTGTGTGAAGTAGCTGCCACAGACCTGTGTAAGGGTGGTCTTGAGAGCCTGCGCTATTGCAAACACTGCATCAATGGTAGAGACGACCCACGTGTCCTGCTCGAAGTTCGGGGATGATGTAAATGATGTAGTGCCAGGGTTACTGCAGGGCCTACCATATTTCTTCCCTCCTCGCAAGTCACACTGGTAAAATATCTCATAGGCTTCATCAAACCACGGGTTTCTGCTGTACTTCGTGGGGTATTTGTTCTGGAGGTAATTGGTGAATTCCTGGATATTCGGTGCACTGACTTTCATGGTAACAGCATTGTTTGCTTGGGCTTCATAACCCCTGACGACAGCCTCCAGGGTAGCCCAGGATTCGGATCCTATAAAATGTAGGTTCCCAGCCCCTGCTACTTTTTTCTTTGCTTCCAGTAACTTTACAACATGTTGAGGGCTGGCTATCACAAGGACAACCTTGGTGGTTGACTTTGCAAGCTCAATCATTATCTTGTCTGCATTACCGCCATTAGAATCTATCTCGAAGCAGGAAGGGAGGCACAGCTTTTTGTCCTTTGCAGCCCTCCTGAATTGCGAAAAAGCTGTCCTTCCGTAGATGTCACCACTATGGACCGTCTGGACACAGCTGACTCTGAGTGCAGAAAGAAGGGCGGCCATCCCGGCCATTTGTTTGTCATCGGGTGGGATAGTTCGGTAGAACGTGCTGTACTCCACTTTGTCCTTAAGGATCACACTTGTTGCACTGGGGCTGACAAGGGGGAGCTGGAGCTGGCGTAACACCTCCCCGACCTTCATGGAGGTCAAACTGCCATAGGATAACCAGGCATGAATAGTCGAAGGGTTGATCGTCTTGCCATTTTTACTGAGTTGTAACGTTTGCGAATGCACAGTCGACACTAGATTTGACGCTTGCATTTCACTCGAGCAATCATCCAGGCCAACGCCACCAAGTTTAACACCATTTAAGGTCACTGGGGCCGTTCCTTTACTGCCCTTGTTGATCTCGTCGATTGCCCAAGCAAACGCCTCGCTGTACTGAAAACCATCATAAGGTTTGATGCCACCACAGGTGTAGATATTTCCTCCAGTAAAATGTATTGGGAAGAGAGCACCTATCAGAATCTGTCCATCCAAATGCATCACTTTACTGGTCATCTTCTGAAGGCATGTACGGCAAGTCGTTCCACCGGCGCACTTTGATGTAACGGGTTGGTTGTTGTAAAATTTGGCAAGGCTTGGATTAAGGTTGAGTTGGTTTGTTGTAAACTTGAAGTCACCAACCTGGAATTCAATTGGAACTTTCGTTAAAAGGTTTTATCACTTTTCATTCGTCAAAACTGATGAGTAGGCCTAGGGTTTGAGTAAATCGAAACGGATGAGACTGACACAGAAAGAGGGGATGCCATGGGAAACAACCTGGGTCCCAGTTAGATCCATTACAATGCTGGTCTAGAATTTGCTGGAGTAGGAAGGAAACCTAATACGGACTCTTAGCAGTAGAAAAAACCAACCTTGACATAGCCTGTGGTCTGGTAATTAAAGATTTCGTAATTCCCTTCGCCTTCTCGTTCTGAGAACCTGAAGTTGTTATTGGCGTCGTCTCTGAATGCAGCTTTCTCAATCCCAGTCAGGAGGGCCTCGCCTCTGTTAGGTGCAACTCTGAAGTTGTCACACACCCCACTGTAGCCTACACCACAGAACTGTGTCAAAGTACTGTCAATGCCTTTAGCAATGGCATAGACAGCATTGATGATGTAGTAGGCATATTCGTCTTGTTCGAAGTTAACGCCAGCTGTAATTGGTTGGTTTGTGCTGCAGGGTTTGGTGTAGAACGACTGGTAGGCTGCAGAGAGATAACAGTCGTGGGCCTCCTGGTAGAATTCTCGGAACCACGGATTCTCAACGTATGTGCTGACCTGAAGTCCCTTCAGGTAGTTCAAATAGTCTGTCAGTACTGGAGAATAGAGTTTGATCGAAAAGCTCCCAACAGCGGTGGATTCTAACCCTTTCACAACTTGTTTCGTATTCCCCCAGCTCTCACTTCCAAATAGAACGATCTGTCCTTCTTTTTTCAGTGTCTTTATTGCTTGTAACAAGCCTCGGAAATCTACCACCTCAGCAAAAACCACGACGACCTTCGCTTCTTTCTTTGCCAACAACTTGTTGATGATATCCACATACGAACCGTGTGTTTTGATTTCGAACCTTGATGTCACACACAAGCCTTCTGATGCAGCTTGTGAGATGAACTCCTTGACACCTTCCCTGCCATAATCATCTGGAGACTGGACTGCCTGGACGTAATCCCATCCCATTTGTTTCAATGTCAGTACCATACCTCGAGCCTGCTTGTTGTCCTTAGGGACTGTCCTCAGGAAGTATGGGAACTTACTCCGATCTGAAAGCGTTGTGCTGGTTGCCTTGTAACCGACCAAGGGCATTCGAAGTTTGTTGAGAACCTCAGCTACGGAGATGGTGATAGGACTGTTTTGAGCTCCCGTATACACCACTGAATTCGCTGGATTTATCTCCTTTCCGTCTGCGCCAACCACTGTAATGATACCGCTGTGGTAATTGGACACGACACTCGACGCCAAGGCAACACTGCTGCAGTCATCCATGCCAAGGCCACCGAGACGAATATTACGCAGAATCGTTGGAAACTTCTTCTTCACCCTGTTGATGGCATAGACGAATGCTTGTGACATCTGGACACCGTCTGCCCTCACCCTGCTGCACGTTAGCCCATTCACATTGTTATGAACTGAAAAAACTGCGTTGATGTAGATGTCACCGAGGATGCTGAGGTACTTGGTGGGAAGGCGTGCTGTCAAGCAGATACCACAGCCGGCTGGTGGACAGAGAGACGTAGGCAAGTTTGCTAGCGCATTTGTCCTCGAGGCGTCGTACATTCGGATGGTATTCGCACCAGTGAACAGGTCAAGTTTTTGCTTGTAGTAGTAACCAACCTGAAACGGTACGGTATGTATTTCTCTTAAAAACCACAAACAGAATAAGGTACGTCCTCTACATCAATAATAAAGTTTGTCAACATTACTGAATACATTACAGTCCATGTGTTCTAAATTCTTCTTTGGAATAGAAGAGACTGTCAACCATTCTCATTCCTTGGAGGACGGTGCCACGAATGTTTCGTGATGTCTTCCTGTTTCGCCCCTTCCCAATTAGCCTTCCGATGGCTAGCAGGTCGATGGTTGGGGTTAGGATTGGCTGTAGACTTAATAGGGACGAAATGGGAATAAACCACCTTCACTTGCTCAATGCTTACCTTCTTTGGCAGCCACGATCCACCGATAAAATTGTTGTAGTTCCATACCTCAAGATAGGAGTCAACTAGTTCTCCAGCGCTGTCGAAGGATACCTTGTGCGCCGCATTCGTTGGTGCTGCATTGGTCGTAAGACTCTGGATACCCTCAGTTGCTGTGAACGTGATTTGGACTTTCTTCAGATAGTTATTGAAGAAATCCTCTGTCGTCATTGAGGCCAAAGCTGGGCAAGCTGGAGTCGTTCCACAACCCTTGTCGGACCTAGCTTTCTTTAGGGCACTGGCGAATGTGTAGACAGCATCGATGGTGTTTGTGACGTACTGGTTCTGGACGTATTGCGCGTTCCTCTGAGCGGGTGTGCGTACTGGACAGGGTGACAGTGAGGCATAAGGGGCGTAGGTCACCCCTGGGAGTTTGCAGTTATTAACAGTCATATACCACTCTGAATGCCACGGGTTGGAAGGGTTGTTTTTCTCATCTAAGGAGAGCCAGTAGGTCTTGAATTCAGGAATCTCCCTGGAACCTTGGGCTGTGGAAATGTACCCCCGGGCGTAAGTACTGCTAGCCGCAAAATACTGGTTTCCGCCAATGCTTCCAGACAGAAGCCATTGTAATTTTCCTGTTCCCTGCACGTTCTGAGCCTGCTTGAACAGCTCCTGGGCAATCATTGGGGAACCGAAATACACCACAGCAGCAGCCTTACTGAGAACCAATCGCTTCAAAGCACTCTGTATGACTGTTGTCCCTGTAATTGATGGATCAACCGGTATTGCTTGTGTGACACATATCCCGTTGTCCAAGGCAAGACGGAGTAGTTCATTGTAACCATCCTTCCCATAGGCATTATTGCTGTAAACCAGGTTGATGTACTTCCATTGTAGTTTCTTCAGCAGTTCAATCATGGCCTGGAACAAGAAAACGAATTTGAAAAGGTGTGGTGAACCCATATAACTGTCTTACAGTAATTCTAAGCCTTTACTTGTCAGCATTCCGTCAGTGGTCAGGTTTAACCGCTTCCCCTGATCCTCTACCTTCTTTTACAGCTTTCCATTTGACGACTCAAGCCTTCAGCAGTGGTAACGGTGAATGAACTCATTCAGGAGCGAAATGCAACTTACCGAAGCCTGCAGCGAATCCGATGGTACGGTCCTCATGAAGGCGGGGTACTTGGCTTTGTCACCAAGTTGGGTATTGGTCGAGGATGGTGAGACCTGTGCTCCCTTGAGTTTCCCTAGCCAATCAGCAACGCCCATACTGACTCCACTGGTGCTGGCACCAAGGATACCTGAAATGAAGGGAATTAATTAAGATGAACCCAGGTCAAGATTTGATGAATTAGGCCCTACTTGCTCGTAGTGGTCGTGGTGCGGAACATTACGGGGCTAAAAGTCCGATTTTGGGCATGGCCAGGTCTGTGGAAACTCCGGAATGTGTCTTTGAGGTGGGACATCGACAGTTTCATTGCAGCAAGGAAAACTGTTAAATCTTCATCATTTCGCAAAAGGTAGAATGATTGGCTTACCGAGGAAAAGCTTGCTGCCTGCCGCCGGCTTGCAAAACCGGCTTTGGGAGTAGTAGTTTGGGTAAACTTGCATGATGTTTCTGGCAGCAATCTCTGGCCGTCCACAAGTGTCATACACCTTCATTCCTGAAAAAGACAATGGAAGATGGAAGTGAGTGCATGATACCAAATTTGATGGCGATTAAAGTGAATTTGTTGGCATATGAAGAGCTTTAGTGTTCTTACCTATCTTCACCCCTGGGATGTAATTTATGTTGTTGATTCTGTTGATGGCATATTTGGCTGCCTCCAATGTGGGAAGAATAACTGAAAAATGAAAAACGTGGCTCTTAATCGAGGTAGAAAATAAGAATGGCTGACGTTCGTCACAGAAAATGTTTACGGCTTTGGGTGATAGACAAAACATCGCTGGCGAGAAGATTCCACGCATCGCTGGCCAACGCACACTTGCCGTCAACAGCGGATTTTGCTTGCACGCGAGTGCTGCTGGCTGTATGCTGACGCTATTGATGATTTGTTTTGAAGACAATGAGCAGCGTTAACCGTTAACGTTACAATTAGTGTTACCGTTAGCGGGACGATCCCTTAAATTCTCTGGTGGTGGCTACATGCCTAACGACATTTGCAACGATATCTAGTGGCAGTGATCTGCATCCCTTACCAGAATCTACAGTGCCACACCCCTGCCCATCCTGCCCGGGGTTACGCAGTCCAAACAAGCCAGCAATGAAGGCATCTGCAGTCGGGTTGATGATGATGGAGCTTTTCGTGTTGTCACATGTTGACATTGATAAAAGTTGTGCCGTTGTCTTGGAGACAAGGAGGGACAAACAGACAATGGACAAGAACTTGAACATGATGCCCTGGAAATTTAACATTCATTATGATCAGAAAGGAGACTAATGCTGTAATTGTCTTCTCATGGTTTTCTATTGTTGATTTCATATTAAGAGAACTACACTCTTAGCCAAAAAGGTTCTTTAGGGGTTCTTTGTGCCTCACCAGAGGAACCCCAGGGTTCTATATAGAACCTTCTGTAAAGAACCTGAAAGGGTTCCATATAGAACCTTTTGGTCGCTAAAGAACCCATAAAGGTTCCAGTTAGAACCCTTTTCAGAGGAAAAGGTTCTATCTGGAACCTCTAGGGGTTCTTTAACAACCCGAGGGTTCTTAAATCAGAGGGTTCTCCTGGTGTGGCAGCAAAGAACCTTTTCGGCTAAGAGTGTAGAGGGTTAGAGATTACGGTAGAATTCAACTGTGATGTCGTAACAGCCCACCGGGACTGCGGGGGGGGGGGGTCCGTAACTGCGTGGCCACACAAAATTAAGCTGCTTGTGTCACAATATAGGGGAAACGAATTGCTTGGCCATACGTAATTCAGCTGCTTCTGTCATAAGGTGCTAGGACTGTAGGGGAAAAGAACTGTTTTGGCCATACATATAGCTGCTTATGTCATAATACGCTAGGACTCTGGGGAACAGAATTGCTTGGCCTGACTGCCTTAAAATCACAGGCCAAAATTATAGGCCTGCAGTGACAGCTATGCACAGAGGGTAGGCTTCATGCACGCATGCCTGTATATGTGCATGTTCATTGAAGATTTAGACTGGAGTGTAAACATCTTCTTAAATATATTCTAAGACATCTTCCTCTCCACAAAAAACGTTTCATCACAGACTTACCTGTTCAACGTTAGAGTCCCTCTTCAAAATACGAAATGCCAAAATATTGAAATTCGACGAGAAAAATCAAAAATATCATCGGCTGCGTCGGGTAGACATATCTCTAACATTCAGCCATAGCCCTACCCAAACACACAGGCTTTACCCACAGGCCTATATCTATTCAGACGACCAAGACACACGAGTTTTCGCGTGAAGTAAAGTTTAGTGATTTCAATATCAAAGCAAATGATTGAAGCAACTTAGCGGAGAGAAACCAGTTTGACGGGTTCTCGCCATTGCCCTAATTTCTTTGATACATCTTGAAAAGGTTCTTTTGATCAGAAGCATGCTGGCAAATGGATTTCTTGGCGGCACCCGTTTCAACATATTCAGCAGACGACAATATTCGGTTGATTGGTGTTAACAGGCGTTTCAGGGCGTTAATGATATTCGACAATGAGTGACTGTCAGGGGTCATATCGTTTCGCATTGTGCTCATCAAATGTTGGAACGTCGCCCTTTCACCGAGTGGGTGGTAGGTTCAATCACGATAGGGTGGACGCACGACAACTTGCTAATCTTAGTCATTTAGTGTGCGAAAACCTGCCTCCACCCTGTCACGTGCCGTACTGAGGATTTTTCCATCAGGGCCGAAACCAAAGAACATGCAGTCTTCTTCTCTGCATGGACACAATCCAAATAAAATGCAGCACTTTTCACCCCACTTGCTACATGAACTTTAGATATTTTTATTATGCTTTGCATAAGATTCGTTACGTGTTGCAATAGGTTTGTCAAAAGTGGTGCCAATGATAGACAAATACTCCAGTCGTCGACACTTGCGAAAGCAGGGTTTCTTGGTATGATATGTGAGTTAGGGATTATGAAATGGAAGCAGCCTTCCTGACCACTCAGTCATGATTATCTCCATGTCAGACCTCGTTGTCTGAAACAGCCGACTCCTGTGGTCGTCGCCACTTACCGGTGGCCGACACGCGCCAATTCCTCCGAGTCATCCCGTGTGAAAACTTGCTGAGCAAGTTTTGGAAACTTGGATTCTATTGAAAGGCTTCCACATACATCTAAATGTAAACTATCATGAATATACCGGTCTCAAATGAACCTTATTCATAATGTTTTGTTGTTGTTCAATGCGTCTTTCACGACTTGTATCTTTCGTATTGAAATTTTTCGCCTGAAAGGCTTGAGGGTTGGGTAGGCTCCGCATGATAGTGCATAGGCCTTGGTGACATAGGCCTTCATAGCAAATGGCCGAACGTCGTGTGTTATGTCCTGTTTAACACCGAAATTCTCACACTGACACTGAAACAACGGCAGAAACATCGAGGTAAGTCTATGAAAAATGTGATAAAATCACAGATTGTTTGACTCCATTTCAGGAGACATATATTTGATGATTGTCTTTGCTGTGGAGCTTCTTCATTTGGGACGGGTTACATGGTGTAATATGCACTAGGCCTAGTGTCTTCTTACATGCTTATCTACGAAAACTGTATGCCCTTCATCCGTTCTCATTAGACCCCACCCAGTAATCTTCTCTATATCAACATGAAATCACATCACCACGTGACGGTAAAAGCTGAATC
Source organism: Notospermus geniculatus (assembly GCA_002633025.1). Lineage (NCBI taxonomy): Eukaryota > Metazoa > Nemertea > Pilidiophora > Heteronemertea > Lineidae > Notospermus > Notospermus geniculatus. The sequence goes on along the minus strand of NMRB01000303.1, from coordinate 187,591 downwards.
TTCGCTTGCATCAAGTGATATTTGGAGTTGTTTTAAAGTGTCAATAGATTTAAAGATGGCGGACATTCTTTGGCATGCAGTACATGGTACACATACATCATACCGGTATTAACTTAGCTGTGAACAAGTGTACACCCGTCTTTCTTTCCGAGACATTTTTCCAAGCTGCTTTTACCCAATTGCTTAACCCAAGTCTTGTCCTAAAACCTTTAGAGAGGTGCCCATTCAGCACCCAACCCTGATCATTCTGACCATTTAAGCACCTGGGTGGAGTGAGGCAAGGTAGACCTCTCATGCCATTGCCAACAGTGGGTTTCGAACCTGGGACATCGTGGCCGCTACCCAGAGACCCCAGCCACTAGGCCATCATGGTTCCTATGTCATATTGCGCTAGACAGGGACATGTAGCAGGAACCGTCTTCTATTTCAGATGAAGTCCTTTTTGCTGTGTTTGGTCATCTTTGCCTTGGGCAAAGCCAACAGTCAGTCGTGCCCAGTAAATGGCAAACCAGAAAACGTCGCCCAGTGGCAGAAAGACAAATCAACCACAGCATCAGCCAACTACTTTTACATCGCGGGGCTTTTCTCGGTTCGCGAACCTGGTAAAGCTGGGGGAACCTGTGGCAAGTTCAGGTTGGCCGGGATACAGTTCTTAGAAGCATTCTTGTACGCTGTGAGAAACGCTAAAGCAAAGACCAAAGTCCTTAAGGGTACAACAGATGTGGGCGCCATTGCCTTTGATGTCTGTGGAGATGCTAACTTGGCAGTCGAGCAGGTTTTGAATTTCGAGAAATGCACGGTTCGTTATGGTAATAGTATGAATGGGTATCCCAAGGTCCTTCCAACCTCAACGTATGCCTACCTCGGACCTGAGGGAAACGTGCTGAGTGGAGTTTCTCAGTTGATTAGTTCCTTGCCCAAAGCTGACATTGCAGTATCGTCGACACATTCATACCTCACAACACCAGGATGGTCAATGTACCAGTTCCGAACGATCGCAAGCGACGCCAAGCAAGTTGCTGCCATTGTGGCCGTCTTGAAGAAGTTGGATGTTGCCGTGGTACAAGTGGTTTACTCCGGCTCAATGATGGGGAAGAGCAGGCTGGAAACTTTCAAGCAGCTGTCGAAGGGGGTGGTCTGCACTGAACAAACCTTGATGGTAACCGATAAGTACACCATGGCACAGTACAGAGACGTGATAAAGAAGCTGAAGTCGAAGAGAAAGACTCGGGCCGTGGTGCTTCTCCTGGACAACAAGTTGACTGAGGACAGTTCTGAACCATATCAGGTAAGACATCAGCGCCTGATGAGGTCCTGGGACCCGCCGCTTTGCTCAGCGGACGTGATAACCGCTAGGCCATCAGGACTCTTTCGTGTTCAATCCTCCATCAACATGACACATTCCATGAGACCATGCAGTTCAGCTGCTGAATATCCGCCAGCTGATCTGGCGATGTAGAAGGTCCAAGTATCAAGCCAAGTTATTCGGTAACATTGGAAGACACTGAAATCCTGAAACTTTCTATATTCAGTACTTCTTGGACCTGACTTGTCTACCTGATGACAGAAGACAAACACCCCAAAGCACTGCAGCAGAAAACCTCACAGCTCCTGTTTTGTTTTTCAGGTATGGAACATACTCCAAGCAACTACACTGGAACAGGTTCAAGGATCTTTCACGTGGTTTTCCACCGATGCCTGGGATTTGGACAAACTGAGCCTCAAGGGAGTGGAGAATGCCGCAATAGGAGCTGTTGTGATCGCACCGCATGTCTTTGGCGAAGACAAGTTTCAATACGAAGAATTCTCCAAAACTTTCACGTAAGTGGCAACAGATGATATCAATATCTGGACCGTCGACCAAATTTTGGCCAATAAATCCCCAGTCTGATTGGCCGACTGGCAAGGCTGGGCCTACTGTCTCCCCTCCCCCCTCTCGCCATGAAACTGAAGCTCTTGCACCGAACGCGATGGAGGATATGGTGGCGGCTTCCATCAACGGACACCGACACCTGACATACATGACATACGTGTTCCGATCCCAACCCACTTGACATGTTCTCTTTCTAGAAACCTACGACCTGGCCAGAACAAAGATAACCCTTGGTTTGACAAGTTTTGGGAAGAAAAGTTCCAATGTTCATTGGCTAAAGGAGCTGCTAATCCTTGTGGACCAACGCAAGATGCATCGTATACACAACTGAAGGTAGATCCCAGGGTTATCTACATTATCCAAGCAGTGGACGCTATCGTGAAGGGAGTGGAAGACAAAAGAAAGAACATATGCGGAGGTGGGTTTATTCGTCCGACGTGCAGTGGGTGGCATGGGTGGTACTCCCGCTGCACGTGAGACTGCTCAACTGCACGAACCTCAACACGAACTCAGCAGTTAGGGTGGCTAGGATCGAGAAGTGTGTTCCAGGAATGAGACTCGAAGTCCTTACATCGACTCGTTTCTAAAAAGTCAAGGGTTGAACTCTTGACTACATTCTCGTGGCATTTCCACGAGCAAAATGAGAACTCCATGGGATACCATTCTGCACCTGATGGGGTAGCACACGAAATGGAATCACTTCGTACTTGTTACTGACCAGCAGCAAAATGAATGGATCTCCACCACGTTTCCTAAGTTTCCTAGTAAGAATAAGACAATGACGTGAGGAAATATTGAACTGGCAACTGCTGAGTTTTTGCTTCTAGAAATCAAGGTAACCTATATTGCTTCGTTTTAGTTAAAAGTGGCAGCACTGACCTCTGTCCCGACTTCAAGACCAGACCAAATATAATGGCTGAGGTTGCAAGCTCTATCAAGACGGTGAACAACCGAGTGTTTGACAGTCGAGGTGATGCCTTTACGACAAGATTAAAGATTATGAACATCAAGAAAAAAGTTTCCGGCACGCCCATTCTTATCGAGGTAGGCAAGACGGACGTAATTTCATAGTCCATGCCATACAGGTCCATCACACATGTCAAATCAAGTTTTGAAGTAAAGGGATTGCATGCTATCTTCATTCCTCCATGAAGGCATCATTATAAAATAAAGGTCTTAATCGGTGAAATCAAAAAATGCAGAGATATCGAGGATCATCACCAAGCGAATTAGAAGGCAATGATGAATATGCAAATGCTTCAGCCCAGAAGACTGCTTCGACATGAATAACAAGAAGTAGCAGAGTTCTTGGATGAGCACGCAGTGTCCTGGGGCCATATTCATAAAACCTTGCTAGGCTTCGTTCCCTGCTAAAGTGGCCAGTTTGTACAGGTCAATGTACACAACTAGCAACCAACTAAGCTAGCAGGGTTTTATGAATATGGGCCCAGATGAGTGTCCGACTCTGTGTGCTCTGAAGGAGAAACGGATCAGTTGGCTTAGTTTTGGATGTGGATGTATCCACTCAGCCGCTCTGACAACACACCAACGGTGAGTCAACGTGATCCTAATTTATTCCCTTCATCATTCCAGACCGGGACCTACACTCAGTTTGGTAATGGGAAACCAGTGCTAGACATGACCTTATCCATTGAAACCTATGATGAAAAAATGAACCAAATCGCCAAATTTCAATCCAAGTGCGACTACCAGTGTGTGGTCTGTTCTCCTCCCACCATCAATCCAGTGCTTCCAGGTCAAACCACCGAAGACCCAAACCTTCCTACCATGTCCTCGAACAGGAGCAATGCGACGATGGTTCCTATGAAGGCCGTAAGGGATGACATCTGGATCATCCCCCTCATGATCCTTGCTGGTCTTGGCATCTTCATTGTCCTCTGTTTTGAGATTTACGTCCTCTCGAAACTCATCGGTACCAAGGCGATCAGAAAATGGCGGACAATGTGGCTGGGGCAGCTTCTGCTCGTGGCAGTCATCTTGGCCTACATGGTTTGCTTCCTCTTCGTCCCGACACCTAGCAAGTACACCTGCGGTATGATCAGATTCGGCGTTGGTGCTTCATACGCAATGATCTACGCCATCTTGTTGGTGAAACTCATGATTGTTCTGAGTTCAAAAAGCATTGGTTACCTGAGGGGCGTCTACCAAGTCCTCATGTTCCTGTTCGCTTGGTCGGTGCAGCTGGTCGTAGATGCCGAATGGCTCATCCTTGTCCCAGCAAAGGCTGCCGTGGTTAATGGTGAATGGAAATGTATCCACGAGTCTGTGGCCCCAAACCTGACACGTCTGTACACGGCCCATGTATTTTCTCTGATCTACTGTATGATTCTGATCGTTGTATGCACCCTAATCGCCATCCGTACCCACGGTATCACCACCAATCATCGGGAGGGTATCTTCGTTGGCCTCGCAGCTGGATTTTCCATCCCCCTCTGGTTGGCGTGGATCCTCGTTGGGCAGCTAAACACGAACCGAGCTTACGAAGATCCAGCGATCGCCTATGGCCTATTCCTGACTGCGACATTGGTACTCTTCGTGATGTTCCTCCCCAAGGTTCGTCAACTTAACAGCCTCGGTGTTGAGGGCATCTATCTAGAGGATGACGAGGCGGAGGATCGAGATATCTATGGCAGCGTTGCGTATGGCCCACCAAGCTACAAGAGTAACAGGCCAGGATCTGTCTACATGGTAAACGGTGATACGTACGCTAACGTCAACCCAGCCTTCCTCAACGCGACACTGCTCTCTCAGAGCGAATATTCCCCAGATCCAAGTAAGTACGGAACGTTCCCGCATTTTCGCTTGTTACACTCTTCTTATACACTATCTTTCTGAATCTATCTTACCAGAATTTTACTTCAGTACTGTTAAGCATCAAGGCGCCATCCCATCTATGACCAAGACTCTCTTACCGTACAGGTTGTCATCAGCCATCAATAGGGAGTTTTCGCAAAGCCCCCGAAACGCCAGCGCGAATGCCAAACCCATTGTTCGATGCCACGNGGGGGGGGGGGTTACATTGTGAGATAGGCCTACAATGCAGCCACTCAAAGCTTTTATGCGTTGGGTGACTGGTGTGGTGCCTTCGGACAATGGTATGAATGGGCGGGGTTTAACTGCGGCGAGAAACGCTCATGAAGAACAAGGCCTGTGTTCAACAAAGAAAGAGGGCAGCAGTGTTTGTCAAGGGCCTGTCTTTTTGGGCACTTTTGGTGCATCCCCAGAAATAGACCGAGGCCTAGGGCCTAGGCCCACATGGGAATATTATACTATACAGGGGTCTAATCTTTCCGAAGTCGGCTCTCCCGAAATAGATCGCCCTTCAAGGTGCCATAAGTTTGACCCCCCCCCCCCCCAAGAAAATGGCGGGGGATGTCAAATAGGCCTATGGTGAAATGGACCGTTTAGTGAACGACTAGGCCTATATTATCTGGCAAACCGAGTGGTCCTGCTCAGAGAGGCACTGTACACAGTAAATTTGCAGTTAGATTTTGATGCTACGTAGCTGCGTTTGTATATTAGGCGTCTGCACAGATATATAGATCTATAGCCTAGCATGCAACAACATCACATGAGGACAGAAGCGGCAGAAGGTCATGTACATATCGATATACCAAAACCTTGTGTCCTGTATATAAACTGATGTCACCTATTTTACAATAACGGCTTCATCCTACCTTAACTTCCTTCTGCCCCAGTCCCCAGTGCCGGCGAAGAGAACATAACAGCCTGTAGACATCCTTTGAACTTGAGTATTCCACTAGGCCTTTCTGTAGAACTTTCCACAGGCATGACAGGTAGACTAGTCGCATTGTCATGCAACAGGCATTGATGTGGAAGTGAATCCGAGGAGGCGAAAGAACCAGTGTCAGCTTGGCCACTCCTTCAAATTAATGGCGGGAACTGATGAGTGCGGTGCTTTCGTGAACCGCAGACAGCAGGAACCGCCCCCCTCGTTTGTTTTCGAAGTCTCTGATCTCTGACGACTCTGATTTATGATTGGCGTGGCAGGGTAGGCCTAATTTCGCACTCACAATCATCGAATGGAGTATTTTCTTTGATACGTCGTCCGTCCAATCTGGACCTACCAGTATAGGGAGTTTTCGCCAAGCCCCCGAAACGCCAACGCGAACGTCTATCCTTTTGTTCGGTGCTGTCTTCATGGCATCGAACAATGGGTTTAGCGTTCGCGTTGGCGTTTCGGGGGCTTTGCGAAAACTCCCTAATAATGTGCGTTTTTCGCGCCAGCGTCACAACTGTGGGGCCACAACCATTTAAGGGGCGACTGAAAGACGCAACATTAAAAGTGCTATCTCACTTCTTTCTCTTTATTATTAGATTCCCTGTACCTCCGCCACCCAGGAAGCACCAAGAGCGGCCCTGTCTATAAGGGAAGCATTTATGGTACGGGTAGCAGGGTTCTACGAACGACCAGAGATTTGACAGGAAGACACCCACTTAGCAAGGGTGCACAGTCCGAATACGGCTACGCTACCACCAAAACGATCAAGAGCGAGAAGTCGATTAAAACTACTGGAACCCTAAAACGTAAGTCAATCTAATAATAATGGCTGAAGCTGCAAGTCTTATCAAGATGGTGGACGACAACCGGAATTCGGGGGAGGGAGTGTGACCGGGAGTTCTGTTGGTTATCGAACGAAATGTCAGGGTACAAAAGGCCCAAGGACGAATATCTAGGGACGAAATGTCCTCGGGGACGAAATGTTCTTGGGACAAACTGTCTGGGGATGAAATGTCCTCGGGGCGAAATGTTCTTGGGGATGAAATGTCCTCGGGGCAAAATGTTCTTGGGGATGAAAATGTCCTCGGGGCAAAATGTTCTTGGGGATGAAAATGTCCTCGGGGACGAAATGTTCTTGAGGACGGAATGTCCTCGGGGACAAAATGTCCTTGGGGATGAAATGTCCTGGGACGAAATGTCCTTGGGGACGAAATGTCTTCGGCAACGAAAATGTCCTTGGGGACGAGAAGTCCTCGGCCTACATCCAAACTGAGATGGTCCTTTTCACTGGTAATCCTTTTTTCTTCAGGTGCCCATTCACTAACTGACCTGGGAGCCTTGTAAACCCAACAGGAGAAGAGCGTCAAGTGAGAATCCATCACGGTCATCCTCATGCCTTAATTCAAAACAGATTCAGCATAGACTTCAATTTTGTCGACAGATTTTGGACTTGTACGTGTATTAATCAAATCCTATTGACAATATTGCTAAAGGAGGTAACGAAGCTGTAATGACTGCAGGACCAGTCCTATAACATCGAAGATAAACTAGACGTTTGTTAGCGCCTTGCTTGGCGTCTCGTGTGCTACAGGCACAGTGATGGATTCGCTTGTGACCCTTTCATCTGAATTATTCCAGCAACAGAAACTGTCTACATCTTTCAGGATGCGGACGTTTCTTTCGGTTTTCAAAAATCGATTTCGTTCGTTTAGAACATAATAGGAGCTGTCAGTGAGTTGACCAATAGTACGGCCGAATTCAAAGCATATAGCGGACCCATTCATTCTTGATTGAGCACCAATCACGTGGATTTTCCTGTGTATTGGTCCGCTAGAACTTTGCTGCCACCTTTTGGCAATATGCACGGCTGACTGCTCCTATATTGTGGACCTTGATCAGATATACAAGTGATATGTAAATAGTTTATATACACATAGGGTAGGCAAAGAAATGAAGTGAAAGTTAATTAATCCAATTATGAATGGATGAATATGAAATAGAAAATCGAGTTTCTAAGGTGAAAGACATTGCTTCCTATCAGAATCGAACCCACGGACCCTCGCATAAGGCATCAATCGCCAGCACTAAGGGGCAGCACGCCTTAAACCACTAGGCCAAATCCCCATCTTCAAAAAAGATGGTTCAATGGCCCATGTTTAAACGAGGCGTCCATGAATGGATGACATAATGTGTCTTGTATGAATGGTCCGAGTCCATACATAATCTTCAATGGACTTTGACATTTCATGACATTTCTTGATGTAATGAATTAGTTACAGTGACAGAGTTTAGCCATAAGAGGGAATTGACCTCCCATCCGTTAACATATACGGTATCCACCGTCTTCCTCATACAGGGCCGGATCCACGATTTCAGAAAAAGAGGGGGCACCCAATGCTAGAATCATTGAAATCTGCAGTGAATTTCAATGATTTGCTAGAAATTTCTGAATTCACTGTTGATTTTACGGATTTGTTGGCTGAAAGAGGGGACACCCCCTGCATCCGCGTCTGTCATACTTTTTAGTATACGATAGTACGAAATGCAGTCAAAATTTTGAGTTAACAGCACAGACTGGTACCAAGACAGTAAAGCCCTGGACAGGATGTAATTTGTATCGCAACATAGATTTGTATGATAGGCTTATTAGAGTGTTTCAATAAATCTATTTATTTGACACCAAGAATTAAGTTCGCTTTCAAATTTGTCATTGCATACATTTGCATTGAAACGGAGTCATGTTATTGAACAACAGACCACCTCCGGCCCTATCGGCATCTCCCTAGGATTTATGGACCCCCACCACCACGTTTTCGAGACTCAAGACAAATCAAGAGACCCTTCAGGCTAACGAGTCCAAACGACCCTTCGGCTATGATAAACAACATGTGAAAAGGGCAAGATGGGTTAACTTAACACTTACTGGTACATTGTTTTAGTTGACCATACTTTATTTTAAATGCCAATAAATAATTACACAAGACATATTTCATCAAGGAATATGCAGATCTCTGCAATAAGCTAGAAGCTAAAGCCTACTGACCATGATGCTGACATAAATTACAGAAACTACACATTCATTTCATGACCTCATCAACAGACAGCTCTGGACCAAAGTTGATAGAACAGAGTGGAGTAAAGACCATATGAATGATCCTACACGGAGCCTCTAGGTTCAACTGACATCTTACTAATCGTATGGGTGTTTTGGACTGTTGAAACACAGACGTATGAGACGCCTGTGGTTGAAATCACTCCTGAGCATTGCAAATACTATTGTTAGCAGTTAAAGTTTGGGAGCAGTGTAGCAACTCCACAACATAGTAGTGTGGTGGTGCAGTAGTTAACAATGGTTAAGCATCAGACTTGTGACAGAGTCCCAGTTAAGTCACCACGTTGTACTCTCAACTGGTCTGGAAAGATCAAGTGAGTGCTGAATGAGCTGCCAAAAGTTCCCTAGAAAGTTTCTGGGAAGATTGGTGTAAATGTGAAGTGCTTTGAGACTGCGAAACAGTGGAACAGCGCTTTACAAAAAGCTTCAAAACTACATGTACTTTCTTCACGACTGGGTGCAACTGAACAGGTGTCTCTTCCATTTCTTTTGTTTCCGACCGGATACACCGCCATTCTAACACTGCAAACTGGCATCACAAACACTCTCTAAGAAAGCTGTAACATGACTTGATAACTTCAGGACTGATAAGACAACAATGCCAATACAAAAGCCAATGGTACACATTCATGATGGGGAGCAGTACGGAGAGCAAAATCTATGGTAATTGGAGAACTCAGTTTGACCACTTTTGTCCAACTCCCTGGTAACTGTGTACGACTGATTTTTTGAAGGGAGGAACATGCAGTTGCTGGTAAGTACAGTTATAGATCTGTTTAATAGATGGCAGCACTGGCCTCAAACTGAATCCACCAAATCTTGCCATTTAGGGCCTATGGTTTAGTTCCATCAGAAGTTTTCATACAATACTGAAATTGCTCCTGTGAGAGACGACATCATCCATTTTGATTGTCTTTCTTATTGCTATTTTTTCCAGAATGTTATTCTGATGTCAAACTTAAGCTAATTCACAACCTATTTAGCACAACAGATACCTATGCCAGCCACACATCAATCTGTCCATTTAGCTTAACAACTATGATAAGACATGGTGGATCACACCGGTACGACCTATTTCCAACTTGTATTGCACTATTTCAGAACTTTTTTCACTGTGGTCAGCTGATTATGTTCTTGCTACACACCGAGAAAATTCAGCCAAAACCTTTTATAGAAACATTGAAACACACAGACAATGGACTGAATCTTGAAAATAGAGACAACTTTTCTACTAATGGAATTAGTAATGCAGCAAAACTGCTATATGCAAAGACACAGATGTAACTACACAATGGTCATGTGGCATTTTTTGAAATATTTACAATTAGCAGGATGTTACAGCTTGAGAATGAACAGACATCTCAGGGAATGCATTTGGCAATGGAATAATAAGCAGCAAAAACCCGTGCAAGATAGACTTATGGATTTCTTCAACTTGTTGAACTTGATAAGTTAGTCACTTCAAGTCATGAGCCAGATCTTTTTTATCCACTGATGTCACTTTTTAAGGCAGGTTGGTTCATTTACGAAATAGTCATGTCGAAGTGCCCTCCACTGACTAAATAACTCAAGACTACTGACTGATAACATCGGTTGTATCAGAACAGCTCATTTTCTTCCTGTACTGCATCAGGTACCAATCTTTTGCCAATAATGACCCTAGAGCCCGTTTCCCTTGTTGTCGACTTCAAAATGCTTGTAAATGGATGTGACGTATCCCATGACGGCTTGCCAGTCTGGTCTCTCCATTGCGACCATTTCGTTGATTGACTACAGGAAAGAATAAAACAGACAGTAAGTTTTAAGTTCTACTAATGTGGGATTTACTCAAAAGATATTAACCCTTTGACTGCCAAGATCCGGCCCTGTGCATCAACCCCTGGCCGTATCCCAACGGCCATGTTAGTGATGCACAGGACTGGCTCACAGCGCTGGTGATGTGACTGGTTTCCCCCGCCTGGATGGGGGAGGGGGGTCAAGGCCGAGTGGCAGAGACGAGAAGCATGCGGTTACCACTGTACCATTTATGAGCACGGAGAATAAATAACGAGTTAAATTTGATACCCGGAGTGTTGTTCCCGATCATTACAGAGACTTCACATCACTTACCAATGATGATGGTATTCCAATACTTTCGGCAGCCTTGAAAGCTAAAGTGAAATTTCTTCGCTGAAAATGTAAACATAGTATATGGTTGGAGACAACTTTACAGCAGGTATTGACTCGAGATGGGGCTATCAAACTGAGTTACGCTGAGGACAAACGTTCTGTGACCATGAGGATTTTACTGAATCATAAACTTAGGAAAATACCAGTCATTTGTTTTACTGTTGTTCTGCTGATCAATCTGAATCGGGGGGTACAAGCTCACCTTGTCATGAGTATCCAACTCACTGTATGGTATTTTACTGGGGAGGTAAGAGTGCATGAGGGCACAGAATGCCAGGCCATCATTCCAACTGCTACTGAAGTTGGTGATGTCAATATGCTGAAACAAAAGAATATTTTTATATCAGTGTGTTCAAGAATTAACTTCATGAAAAAAACATCTGCCCGCATTAATGTTTTGTATCAATGGCACAGATTCTGTGAATGTATCAGTCATTATATGGCAGCCAATTAAACCAATGTCATTATGATCTCCACGACATGTGTCCGTTGAACGCCAATTCAAGCCAACCAATCATTGATGAGAAAATTAACGGCTGTTAAGTGGGTAAAATTACAGAAGATTGGATGCACGTATTATTGAGGGCTCATTTATACGTACTGGATAATGTGAAGTCTTGCTCTGACACCACTTTAGTAGGGCATTTCGTTTTGATCCACCAGTCTGCTTCACCAGGGTAGCCAACGGGTCCTTGCCTTGTTCTCTGGAAAAAGGATAAGACAGAAGGTCAAAGGTGATGGCAATGTCAAGGTCACTGCAGAGTTTCAATACAAAGTGACACAATACATTTCCAAAGTGGAAAAGCTGCATGTATGCATAAAACAGTAGCTTTTGTCCACTCAACAATAACACACATCCTGATCCTTAATTAATTTTGTAGGACAAAAAATTACAATATCAGCAGTTGATTTACGCTAAAAATAATCATATCAAATAACCAGACCAGGGCCTATCTACTCAGGTATGTGAACATGTCATTTTATAATACTAGTACTACAAAACAACCAGGTCAATGAACAGTAAAATTTGTCCAATCACAAAGGGTTAGGAAAGAGGTTATGAAAACATTTTTGATGGCACGGCATTAATACTTGTTAATACTTGTCGTAATGAAAAGATTACACCTTCGGTTTTGTGTTAGGAATGTTCAAGACCATGGGCAATGGGCCTGGCCTCTCTCTAAAATGACAAGTACATGTATAGTATACTACCAATATGAGATTCCAATAGAGGCTATGCACGTGACGTCATCAGCCCGCGTGACGCCATGTTGGATGGAACGACGCAGCGCATGTGACGGTTTGCCTGCGCAGTTCCATCCAGCGTGGCGTCATACCCACTGATGATGTCATTTGATGACGTCAGTGCATAGCCTCTATAGTACCGGTATGTACATTCACTTTCTTTGTGAATTGCATTTCCAAACTGCCTCAGAAACAGAAGATCCACAAACCACATTCAACCGCTCAAACCAACACCAAAGATTCCATCACTGACATCACAGTTTCCCTCTTACCAGTTACTGCAAAAGACTTCCACCATGTTCATCAAAATCAGGGGACTTGAAATCAACTATACAGGGTAACCATGGCAACAAGACTCCAGAATCTTTCACCAGGACATAAAGATAGAAAGAGCAGTAAAAAATAGTGAAAATCCCACACTCGGATGATCCAATCCCAGCAAGTCATTTCTAAATTTCACTGCCTTTATGTTGGATGAAAAAAACCCTTTCGATCATGAAGGTATTTGCCATTGATGATTTTTACAAGTCCTGTAACACCCAGCCAACATGCCAAACCGACAGACACCCGGACACCCAGACACCAAACTCTCATGTGAACCGTTAAGTTCAAACAGGAAAGCAACCACCATGCACATAGTCAAGTGTTGATGTATTATTCAAACCTTTCAGTATTGCAATCTAAGCTGTAACAAAATGAATGCCATGGCATAAATACATGCAGGTACAACTTAATAAGATTAATAGAGGGAACTAAACAATAACATTTTAAACTCAATTGCAAGAGGTAGACAGCAGTCAGGTTTAATTGCCATCCACAGCAATGGCACATTAAACCCAGCAACTCTCATGAAACTTCAAACTGGCTTCCAAATATTGCTTTCAGTACGGTAAAGTCATCCACAAAAAATAAAATTACTAAAACCTGAAAAAGTTAGTTCACACCTCCAAGGGGAGCATGTCATATGATATAGGAAGGAAATGACAATGGCAAAATAATAATGAAGAAATGTGCACAGAAATTCCCTAAATTGTGCTCCTTGTGAAATATCTTGTGGACAGTGACAGGCAGACCACCTTCAACAAGAAAGGCTCTCGAGGGTACTACATGTAGAACGTGTAACTGAACTGTTGGAATTGATTTTTCCACACCACACCTGCCAAGACCGGCTTGGGGGAACATAACAAGCATTTCAGTATGAAAAGTCATGACAGTGGTATGTGTACGGTAACTCATTTCATACCAGAACAGGCATCTCCTGGTGCAGCGTTGATCGGTAAATAAGGCTGAGTGCATGGGAAAACCAGTCTAGGGCAAAAACTATACTGCCTCCAGGAAGGTAACTGAAATTACATGCAGTCTTTGATGGAACAGACTGGGAAGTAGTTTTTTTAAAACAACAAATTCAATCCAAAGTTTTGCAGGAAAAACTGACAGACCTTTTAAACTAAGACGACAAAAAACACCAGCATCTGCCAAACTGGGTATGAACGAGTGGAAAGCTTGCATGAGATGAGTGTCGATGGAATTATAGGTAAGGTTTTTACCTCAAGAGAGACTCGAGATAGCTGAAATGTTGTACACATCGATTATTGGTACTTGAAGCCACTTGACTCGACTATTGATCCGAGGGCCAATCAACCAAGAAACACTGGCGGCTGACCACGCAAAGTGACCTAATTTAATACTCAGCTTCCTACACTTCAAAAATACTCTTTTTATACTACGATTGCCGTACTTCATATTTTCCCCCAATCACAATCAAGTAAGAGCCCAACTCACAATTTTCAACATTTCTCATTAAAATATGTGGCACAACTCTGCCGCAAGTTCTCATTGGGTAATGAAATGGTCCATGGACCATGTGCTCACTGGGTTGGACATAATAGTCTAATGACAGAGGGAGGTACATATCAGTTATGAGCAATCTGGGTCAAGTCATTCCCAGAAAAGACTTTGATGATTTTTGGGTTATGCCACCTGGCGGCCATATTGGATGTCCGATCGGGCTGGAACTTCACATGCACATAAAGGTCATCTGCAGGGGACCACATAGCACATTGGAGCGCGTTGGGTCAAGTCATTCCTGAGTTACAGCACTTTGATAATTTTCGGGTTACGCCACCTGGCAGCCATATTGGATGTCCGATTGGGCCGAAACTTCACATGGACATAAAGGTCATCTGCAGGGGGCCACATAGCACATTGGAGCGCTTTGGGTTAAGGCGTTCCTGAGTTACAGCACTTTGATGATTTTTGGGTTACGCCACCTGGTGGCCATGTTTGAAGTCAAATCAGGCCGAAATTTGACATGCATGTAAAGGTCATCTAGATGGAGGTAAATATCAAATTTGAGCAATCTGCGTCAAGCCGTTCCTGAGTAATAGCACTTTATTTGATTTTCAGGTTACGCCCCCTGGCGGCCATATTGGAAGTCCAATCGGGCCGAAACTTGGTATTTTTAAAGGTACCCTTCCAATGCATGTTTATGCAAGATATGAAGTTGCTCGGTGAAATAATGACAAACTGTGGCAGGTTCGTCACTTTTGTCGAACTTTGACCTCTGTGACCTTGAAAAGTAGGTCAAATCAAAAACCCGTTATATATGTTATGTACCCTTATTAGCTGCACCTATGATAAAAATTTGGAGATGATCCAGTCATTAGTTCAGGAGTTATTGCACTTTTTGTGTTTTTGGTTTCCGCCACCTGGTGGCCAAACTGAGAGTCGAATGGGACCGAAACTTGGTGTCGTGGGTCATCTGACCTAGGGGTATATATGTACCAAGTTTCAGATCAATAGCTCCAGCGGTTACGAAACGTGCCCTGCTAACGGACAACGACGACGGACGACGACGACGACGGACGACGGACACCGCACCATTGTAATAGCTCACCCCAGTGAGCTAAAAATGGAGCCAAATACATGTATATTTTCTTAGTTACCAATGCGTTTTTCAAGTGCTAACAAGCGTGCAATTTGAGTAGAACAGGTGCTTCCAGAATAGTATACCCTCATCTAAAGAGACAGGAACAATTTCCTAGGAAGCAAGAGATTAGGTATCTCAATCATCCTTGAGGAGACTGCAAGTGATGTTTGTAAACAGGTGGGATGAAATGGTAGCTCTGCTGGTGTACAGAGTCTGCACCCAACAAGATCTACCTGTTGCACAACCATGACAGGTATAAACATACCCTTCTTTTATTTCTCCCCACAGAGAATTCCACCATCTCACCACAAGGTTGTTACAATTCTTTATTTGTAAATAATGCCATGGGGGAACATCATGGGGATGTTTTGGGTACAAGTAAATTCACTGGAAAACTTTTCTCCACGAGCCATCTACATGTTCCGGTTTCTGGCCAGGTAAACTTCTTGCCCCCAATTCTTCTCATTCCAACTGAGACAGATATTGGTCCCAGGACTTCCATTCGACATTGCAAGTTACCTACCACCCACGGGTGGGGCAGCGCGGGTTGGGGAAGAAGATACCACACCCAGCAGCCTCATTATCAGCAAACTTCTCTCCTGTCCTAGCCAGCAATCTCCAACGAGTCTTCAAGAAGATGAACTTCTTGCAGACCCGTTGGAGATTGCTTTTCAGTACTTTGCCTTACAGATCTGTAAGGCCAAGTACAGAAGCAAAGTTTCCAAATCAAAACGAAGCTACAACACTTCATACTTACGAGACACTATTTCTCCTCAGTTCCGTGGACAGAATGGAAGTAATGGCTGGTGGTACCTTCGTCCCATCGGGCTGATCAACAGACCTCGGTGGCGGCGGACTAGCTTCTTCCTTCACTGTTAGTTTTTTGAGCGATGAGATTGGGTGAGCGAACGTATGACCTCGATTTAGTGGCGGCTTCCTATCATCAACTTCCGATGGCTTTTTAAGGGCTGATTTTAGATGTACTTCAGAAGGAGCACTGCTCCTCCGCTGATGTGGGTAAGCCTCCTTGACGGGCGAAGACTCGGACGCCTTTATCTCTTGAGGGGACAGTGGAGCATCAGATGTTGACCCCCGCCTCTCCCCAGTACCAGCTGTTGGAGATGCATGCCCAACTTTCACCTGCTGTTCAATAGAGTTTATGATTTTCTTCACGGACATATTTTGTTTACCGCTCGCAGATCCAGTCATTCCCGTCGTCTTTAACGCCTGTCCACGTAAATTTAAGTTGGCTAATTCTCGATCTACAGAGTTTTTCACTCTTCCCCTCAAGTCCGACCCAAATACCCCCGTATTCTCTTTGTCAGATTCAACCATTTTTAACCTTTCCAAATCACCCTTAATTTTATTGTTCTCCGTCGACATACTGAAGATCCTTTCCTTGAGCATGGCATTCTCATTCAAAACTTCCTCCATATCTTCTTGCGTTTCCGTTTTAATATCATTGGCAATGACGACAGCTTTTTGCAGATCCGACTGAAATTGTTTCCACTCGGCCACGTCTTCCTCGTGTTTGGCATTAAGCTCTCTAATCTCAGTCTGTAGTTCTTCATTCTTAAAGACAGCTGCGTCTAACTTGGCTTGCATTTCATTAGAAGCCGTAGCCAGATCTTTCTTCTCTTCCGAATAGCGATCGCAGTCTTGTTCCAGATGGTCAATTTGATCCCGTAAGGCCTCCAACTCCTGTCGTAACTCCATCTTCTCCCCGACCATCTGCTGTATCTTGTATTCCATATCGCTTACATTCGTTTTCGCATTGTTCTTAATCACCTTCATCTCTTCCTCGAACGACGAAAGCAGATCCTTTAAGCGGCCCACCTCACATTGACTATGAGCCAACGCTTCCTGAACATCAGTAAGCTTCACCTCTAACTTATCTTTCTCTTGGCGTGTGTTGTCGAGAAGTTCCTCCAGCTCCGTCTTGTCAGAAGCATTCCTGAACTGCTCCAACTCCAGCACCTTAGCTTTCTCATTATCCAACAACGTCTTATACCGCTGTAACTCAATCTGTTCAGCTGCGATTTGTTCTTTTAATTCCCGATTCGACTCCTCAGCAGCCTTCTTGTCTGCGAGGAAACTCTCGTTCTTATCTTCCAAGAGATGACTCTTGTCCTTCAACGCCATGACGACGTCTTGTTGTTCACGGGTCTGAGTCTCCAACCCCTGAACACAATTGCACAATTCCATCTGCCGGAGCAGTATTTCATCCTTCTCAATCTGTGAACTTTTTATAATATCAAGCAGCTGCTGCTCTCTTACACTTTTTGACGTATCATTCTCACTCACCAGCAATGATTTCAGATGATCAATTTGCATTCGACTGTGCTCCAATTTCTCCGTTTGAGCGCAGAGTGACTCCAAAAGCACGGCCTTCTCGTCAGCCAAGCGTTCATTCTCCAGGGTCAATTCATTGACCATTGATTGCAGGTCGCCTAACTCCTGTAATGTGGCTTGGAGTTCTTCACTCGTACTGTAATGTGTCTCTTCCATCTGACTAATACGATCCTGAAGACAAGCGACAGAAATCTCGCTTAGAGCATCACTGCCATGACTCTTATTACTTTGTTTTTCCCAGTTGCTATTCTCCAGGGAAAACGTCGAAGGGTGGTCAGGAGTTACACATGCCAGATCATTGGCACTTAATCCAAAGTCTCCTGAATCGAATGAAGCAAGATCCAATGCATCCTCACTCCCCCTACTGGCGTGTTTTGAATTTATCAACCCGTCACTAGTAACACTAACGCTATCCTGCTTCAGCGCCCGTTTTTCTTGAAGCAAGGAAAGTTTCTCACTGTCGGTGATCTGTTCTACGCACACGCCGAGCTCATGAAGGCGGTCTTTTAACAAACGATTCTCGTTCCGTAACAAGTCCAATTCTTCATCCGGTTGATCATTAATCCGCTCCTTCAGTCTTTTCGTTTCGAATTTCAAACGCTCAATCTCAGTTTTACGATTCTCAGACACCTGTCGTAGCTCCGAAATCTTTCCTTCGAGAATTTTCTTCTCCTTCTCAAAGCTTGCCAAAAGTTCAGCATTATACGCCATGATGTTAGCCGGTGCGGAGGTGCGCTGGCTGCGTCCAGGCTTATCACGGCTGACATTTTGGGTGCTTGATGCCCGCTTAACGGACGCAGGCATCTTGCTGATATTCTGTGTACTCGAGGCCTTCTTCATTGGTGAGCCTGCTTGGTCAATATTTGGGGTACTTTTGGCCTTTTTGACCACATCAGATCGCAGTCTCTTAGGCGGAGAAGTCGTGACTGCTACTACAGAAGTACTTCTCTCCCGAACAGAATGGTTTTCTTTATTACCCGCTGATTTACCATTAGCAGCCCCACTCACATCCTCACTCTTCGGAATCCCTATAACAGATCGCGGTTGCTGCGTCGACTGTGCTGTTGCTTTACGCCGTAACACACTGGCTAAATTGTCATGACTTTTGCTCAAAGATTTAACAAGTGGAGTGTCACTTTTTTTCCGGACAGCACCACCTCGTTGTGTTCTCTCTTTGGACTTCTCTGGAACGTCACCACTACCTTTCTGCGCTGTATCCCCAATGTCCTTACTCTGCTCCTGTGTACCAGTCGCTGTTGCCTTGGACTGGCTAGGCCCAGCTGAGGACTTGGATGGAGTTGTTGCCTTCGCATTTCGTTTCATGGTAGATGGATGAGATCAAGACGAGGTAAGTGCCATACGGCAGATCACAGCTCAAAGCTCCTGCAAAATATAAACAGACATTGAATTACCCTGGTGATCATCAAAAGCATTATTATCCATAAAACAACCCCTGCAAGTGTTGGCCAGCACAGCAGAACCTGCGCTTTACACTATCATGCAGACTTTGAATGATCAATTTTTCGGCACTTATCTGGCAGCATATGAAGCACCATCTCATCAACATGTTCAATGCTTTTCCCACTGAATTTTTAAAGCGCTTGGTGAGCAACAAGCACTAGCTGGATATAATGCTATGCAAGACATACATGCCCACACTGAATGTACAATGAAACAAAGGCTGCTTAAAATCTGATGTCAGACTGATCATTCTTTGCTGTCCTGACTGTACAAACTACATTACAACATAGCACTAACTGCCACTAGGCCTACAATCACATTCAGCTACCTTCGTCCTTGTCTTATTTCTCACTATTCACCGACATGACTTGTATCCGGAAAGGAAACTACAAATTCTGCTCAGGAAACCAGAACTGCGAACTAAACCGGTATCCACTGAAGAGACGAGCACCCCAGACAAAATATGGCAGAGATTTCCTATCCACACAGTCCCCTCTACCGTCTGACCACTGTCTACACAACTCTGTGACTGCATGTCCCCAGACAACACAATGCCGTCCCCATGACTGGCCCATTACCCATGCATAGAGTACAAAAGACCATAAAAGCAGTAAAAGCAGGCCGAACCAACATCAGACTTTTTAAAGAACGACTTTTGACAAGCACGGCAATTCAATGTCAGAATTTATGTGTATCACCTCTCACTATATCATCACAGAACATTCACCCCAATCGTTTTATTGTGAGAAAGATATGAAGGGTTATTTAACGGGGCTTTACCTGGCTGATAGTGATACACTTGTAAGTGTTCAACCCTTAAAATAAATGATGTAGTTTCACCATCTCATTGCACGGCACCAGTAGTACTACAGACAAAATTTGGCTTCAAATCACATCACGACCTTTTTATACAATCCCCACTATACAACCATTGACTATGTGGGAGGAAACCAGTGATAACCTTATGTCAGTCCTATGCATCAGACTGTCATGACTGAGAATCTCACCACGTGACAGGGCTGTCACAAAATTGTTATAAAGTAAACATAAGATAAAAGATTTTCTATAATATCACAAAGATATTGGTCGCAAAATCAGTAGCAAGCCCAGATTTTTCTATCTTTGTCCTAGAACAGATTGAACAAAAAGGAAAAACTAGGCTGAAGTACTTTCGGGAAACATTCTGAAGATAACTATAAGAACTCAAAAACATTGGTAGTTCCGTTGGAAAAACTTGAAAATATTTCTTAGCATACCACTGGAGAATAGGCCTACTTGTACATGTATTACTTGTGTGATCAGGGCACAGCATAGCATGACCCACACTAGCAAACTAGACACAGGGCCACAGAGGCATTTAAGGAGGGGCTATTTTTTATGCCTGGTGGACCAACATGAACATGTCAACAGACAATGCCAAGTTCAAAGATTATACCACCTGGTATTGCAATTATAAAGATCATTGTCAATATGGGTTGTTATCATAATCATATACAAGTAGGCTGATTTCCTGCAGTGTCATTCCCAAAGAGCTCATTCCTTTGGTTTTGTGAATGGTCGGTCAATCAGTTCAACATGACAAATACCCCCCTCCCACTCAAAAGACAAAAACGCCTCCTAGTTTGTCCAAGCTGTCCATAAATAAAAGTAAGTGGGGGCTCATTGGCACACGGATTTAGTCCGATTCAGGCCCATCAAAATATCAAATGGACTTTTGCGTTGTCATATCCACAAAACTAGGGGCAAACGGAATGAATGGACCGGATTCGTGTGCCAATGAACCCTGCTTAATTGTTCAAGATGGTGCTACCAGAGAAAATAGGGAGATTTCGCAAGTGCCCGGGTTAGGGCCTACGACGACATNTAGGTCTTAGTTTTATAGACACCCCCAGGGGGAAAAGCAGACTTAACTCAGCCCTCAACCATCAGCGAAGCACAAGACTCACCTCCAACAGCACGGCCGGTCATCCTACATGTACCAGCTGGCCAAAAAGCCAAACAACATGAATATGATGTTCTAAATGTCTCAAATACATGCACCAGCAAGGAATTCTTGCCCCAGCAAGACTGAATGATCACTAAAAACATGCAAATCAGAATGAACACCACCCAAATCACATACTTAACGAGTCCACTTCATGAAATATTCAGTTGTGTGGCAGGCCTAGATATGTTCAGAATGTCACAAATTGCAGTCACATTTCTACCTAGTTTTTGGTATTTAACTAGTTTTTAAGAGCACTGGACAAACAGAAAGAAACCTGTGTTTGATTTCTGGGCAAACACAGAAACGACAAATTTGGGCAACAACAACAGTTCAATCCATGAAAATTATGCAATTTTGAAAACCCATAGCATTTTTTGTCTATTACCGGTAGACAATACTGGTTTACCGGTATGTCTTTTTCATACCAAACCCCATTCTGGTGAAGCTTGGAGGAATTATACTGACAATGGACTACAGTAAAGCAAACTGACAACCAAACCGGCGAACCATGAAGGGAAAGCCAAACTGGGAATTGAACCCATCACAGTCAGAGATGAAACTGTTGATGTTCCAACTGTTATGTGCCACCACTCAGTGACTGAGTCAGACCTGCCTGAAATGAGCTTGGACAAATCATTCAATCAAGATAAAGAGGGTTGGGAGTTTTTACCCACAGCACTCACCTGGGACACAGTGTGATTTGGTTTCGCACCCTGGCTTGTGTGTGACAAAGTCCTAAACACCAAAACATCCAAACACCAAATTCCAATACCATGACCTGTATACATGATGTAGGCTACCCACAAAGAAATTTGGGGTAATTATTTTAAGAGAAGCTGGTAGCTTCTCATTCCTTGACCCTATTTGGACTGGAGTGTGATCAAAACCTCGTGTGGGTTATCGCTGCTGTTGGTAAACGACGTCAGTGAGAGCGAGATATCGATGCCGTCTCCACCCCAAACAACCAATGGCAGCTGCACCCCAACCACATGCATGGACAAAGCCAACAGACTCTAATGACAGCATACATGTTGCCTGCCTCAGTCTACTGCAGCCAATACATTCCACAATAAGACCATTGTACATTTCACCTGCACTGCAGCCAATCTACACAAAAAGCACTAGCATGTCACACCCAAAGAACTCACCCTCCATAGCAATAAAGACTCCAATAAAGATCCTGACTTACACAGCCACCAATGGATGGTCAAAAGGCAGTAATCCTTCCCAAATAGTACAAAGCAGAACCTTGCACTTGATCTGTGTGTTCAGTTCAGAGGAACATTCAATATTGAACCCAGCATAGCTCAGTATCCTTGTAGTGTTACACTAACCAACCAGCATTATGGCTCACATATTTTATTACAATCAGGTAAGCCAGCACTGTGCCAACACGAACAGCTGGTTGAAATCATTCACCTATACAATACATGATGAAGCCTTGACTCGTTCAAACACATTTCTACTCTATGAAATATTTTANCTGGCATTTTCGATAGATTCAACACTTCAAATCATGCAGTATAATTGCTAAGGAGTTTAGGATTAGACACATGAATGGCACGTTATGGCTGTACATTAGACATTAGCTGACACCAGGGCCATCAATAATTTATCAAGTCAATCTATAACTATGACAATATCGTCCTATGTCCTTATACAGCATGAGTCAGACACAGGGATCCTGGTCACTGTAATGCACTGGGTAAAATCAATACGCCCAGACAGCTGACTACTGCTGCCATCTATCTGCAGGACAAAACATCAACTATCTAAGTCACAGTTCTTCACTCCCACAGGATGTGTCTGAAAAAACCGTTGTCACAAGGGTTTCACAAATCAATACTGCAATAGGCCTACCTGCAACTGCAGAATCTCTTCCACTTTCCAGGCCTGTCCAGTGGGACCACTGCACTGCAGGATATTCAAACAGATTGAGTAGGCCAAGACATGTACATCCACCTGCCTATGAACAAGAAGCCCTATAAAATAGCTAGGCCCTACTAAATTCCACTTTCGAGTGGCGCGAGGTTTATGAATGATAGCGCAACGGCTGGGTCAAATTTGACATAGGCTACTGTACATCAATTGATTTGATGATGATGATGATGATGACAATTGAAAGCCGTGTATCTTATAATTCAAGTTTCATCACGATATTCCCACTACTTCTCGATATTTTGACCTGTGCACGCGAGTTTGTGTACAAAGTGTAGTTCCATGATTTGCCCGTGAGGAGCGCTGGGTATTATTTGGTCGCGTTGATTTTTCATAGGGGTGGGCAGCCACCCTGCGTTCCTATGTTCAGCCAAGCTTTTGCCTGTGAGATTGTGTGCTAGAAATGTGGATGTTAAATGTTATTTTATTCATCAGGGCTAGGTTGCACAAAACTCATGTTAGCGCTAACATCATGTTAGCGCTAACATCATGTTAAATGACGTAAAATGACAATGGATTTTGACGTCATCTAACATAAAAGTTAGCGCTAACACCATGTTAGCGCTAACATGAGTTTTGTGCAACCAGCCCCTGATGCACAATTAGGCCTAACCTCTGTCAGTGTCAGCATGGAATAAACTGAGGTCAAATGAGAACTGTCTCAGACTCAGACATGTCAGAGGCTTCTCTCCGCTCCCCTGAACAAATAGACCGATCTGACGTTCCTCCTGTGGCGCTCACGATGTCAACGTCATTTCAATGGTGAATGGAGTCAGCCGATCGGCAAAAATGACATTTTTGTCAATTTCAACGATTTAACTATTGTGAATATAATGACACTTACATTATTAGATACCAGCAAGAAAGACGAGTCCATTGACGTAGGCCTATGTTTCGTCAAATTTGACCTAGCCTAGCCATTGCAGAGCTATCATTCATAAACCTCGCACCACTCGAAAGTGGAATGGAGACATGGCCATGGGAGAGTATATAGGGCTAGGGGCCTAGGCTACTACTTCTACCTAGCCTACCTCTAGGCATGCCACACGTTCATGCCACCTAGGCCTACCTATGCCTAGCCTAGCCTATTAGCCTAGCCTAGTAAGTAAGTAGGCCTAGGCCTAGGTGTAGAAAATCACTGGGCCTCCTAGGCCTAGCATGCTAGGCGTAGCTAAATGTACACAATCGCTATGTGCATTGCCTTGCACTGACTGTACATTTTCCCTCATCCCCCCACACTGTGACACTGTGACACTTCAAAACGTGTCATCACCTCGTTCTTACCATGACACCTCATTTACTCATTGGCAGTGTGATTGCCAGTTGTTAGGCATTGCAATATACATCAACAAAAACAAATATTTCGCAATAATTTCATAATTTGGCAACATTTGTAACACGTCGGTCACGTTATTGTTTGGAAATTCATAGTCAGCGGGTTGCGTCGGCGGTCAAGGTCACAGTTTTTAGTCTTTAACAATTGATATCCTAATAGATCTGGGGTCTAGTTCCGCATCGTCTCAGTGAACCTGGTACCTTGTACCAACGCCTACACTACTTCGAAGAATTCAGTTTCTACCGGTTATATGGGCAAAAGAAAATGTTTTTTCTGTAACTCGACGTTTCGCTGATTTCTAGAAGCAGAGAGAAGTCACATTTAGACGGAGTTGAAAGAGTCACTTTACCGCCTTTGAATTATCTATCAAAGTCTGAAGACCAAAACAAAGTGCTTCGTGTTCCATATATGGTAACATGACCTTTGTCCCGCCACAACGGACCAATAGGGAATCAGGATACATTCGTGTCTGGACAAATTCGATCGATATGTAAATATCGTAATCGTGGACTTTCATGGACACAAACGGATTTCCTAACGTTGGGTTTGCGAGTTTTTTTCAGTCTTTGGGGACCATATCGTCATGTCGGGGATCGGTTTGAACTTACGATGTTCGTACAAACTCAGTCAGGGTGAGAGGAAATACATGGAAGATGTGTATGTGACTAAATTTCTAGAAGATGAACAAGGAGAAGCCCAGTTGGCTTTCTTCGCGGTGTACGACGGCCATGGTGGTCGTCATGCTGCTGAATTTGCCAAGAAACAACTGCTTCAGGAAATAACAAGCCAGGATTCTTTTTGGTCTGATAAAGATGAAGATGTTCTGAAGGCAATCAAGATTGGTTTCATCAACACACACCAGCTGATGTGGAAGGAATTAGGTTGGTAGAGCCTCGACAGTGACGATCGTTAGCCGCGGTTCAGTTTCAATATTTTCACAACCTCGTTTTCGTTTCGCGAGCTGAATTTGATTTGGCGCCCATTTCCTGGATGCAAAATTGTGTTTCCACGATTCTGTATGTTGACGATTAGATTTTAACTAACCTCATAGCATTCTACTCGTTATGCTCAGCTTTCCTGATAGTTCAAGAAGTCTGTTGATTGTAATTTTGAGTCGTGAAACAAGGATTTTATAAGGCTTCTCAGTTCCCAATTCCCTTGCGCGTTTCTGACCGGTGACCTCTGTCTGACCTTATTTGGTCATGTGACTGTTGCTCAAATGTAAACATTGCCACGTGGTTTTTATTTGTCAAGATTTGCTGACTTCTGTGCATGCATTTTGCGCACCTCCTTCAGAATTATCCAAGGCAATGTAACTAGGCATGATAAATTAAATATTTGCTGTTTCTTTTACAGAAAAGTGGCCCAAAACCTGGAGTGGTCGGCCAAGCACTGCTGGAACAACAGCCAGTGTTGCAATTATACGTGATTGCAAACTTTATGTTGGGCATGTTGGAGATTCTGCCATCATTCTGGGTTCTCGAGAGATAGAAGGGGAACCATTGGTAGCAAAGAGATTGACCGAGGTAATGCTGGAATGGAGTTGCTCATTGCTGTGGCCTATGTTCGCATGTGAAGAACTTTGTTTCAGTATAATCTGTATGACCCTGCACCCCAAACACCGACCAACATGGGGAGAGTGGCTGAATCCAGTGGAATTCAAAGAATTGTTGAGAAGGATGTCTT
>NMRB01000303.1:134246-151699 GCA_002633025.1 Notospermus geniculatus | reverse complement strand
ATGTCAGCGCTGCAACCGAACCAACGTCATTGACGTCGTTTTAAGTGTTGACGCTACGTCATGAATGAAATGAGCTGTCCATTTTCTACAGGAAAATGAGATAAAGACGTTGCCATTATCGCCATCCTATCTCTTCATTTTCAGGAAAAAAGCACCGAAAAATGCAGAAATTTTCATCTGCTACAAGATGATGTAAATTTTAATACCAGGCCACGACTGAAACAAAAGGGTTATTTTCATGCCAGAAATATTATGGAAATAACGTTAGAAAAAAGAAACTTCGGTCGCACCGCTCACAGCACCACGTCGTGACGTTAGTTCCTCCGGTTCACCATTGATTGAGTTAAAAGTTAAACACTGTGGCTAATGTTCCTCGGCGAATCGTTCAAACCATCAAACAGTACATGCCAATAACCATTTGGAAACTTACCCCTGAGGAGTGCCCTCTAAGGAACTTCTTAGTGTCTTTTTCAGCTCCAGCTTGTGCCCTTGGTGTCAACCACATGACAACTGAACCGTCATCTGCACCTGTCACGACGAACTTGCCACATCTGGAGACAGTGAGCGCCGTCACGGGACTCTTATCCATTGCAGTAGAAACCTTTGAAGAATTTGTCTCTGCTCTCCTCTTGTTGAAGTAAGTCGCTGTGGAATGTTTGAGCCACTGATGGTTGTAAGGGAGCCTCAGCATGTCGGCAGTCTGTTTTACAACGTTCCAAATCGGACAAACCCCGTAACAACCAAGAATCATAATCCCATCCGCGTAGGGACTCAAACTGTAGCACTGGACTTTGGAATTCGCACCCGTCATGCTTCTTTCAAAACCATTTTTACAAGCCAATAATTCTTTTCCAGGTTTTTCCGCCTTCAGGTCAACTGCTCTCAGGAAGTGTTTCTCACATCCAGAGCTTGACTTTTGACTGTTGTACAAAAACGTCAAGAATTGTCCGGTGCTATCCAGTCTCAGTGAATGCAGCGTCCTGTAGAAACATTCTATCGGAAATTGACTTATAACGGTCCTTGTTTCCAAGTCAAACGTTGCAACCTTCACCGTGTCTTCAAACAAATACAAACAAGCAATCCATGATTTGTCCTTCGAGAGTGCAAATTCAATGACATTGCGGTTCTTTACGAAATCATTTTGCATCGTGATGACCTGACCACTGTCCTTCTCCCAGAAGGCCAAACGCTGACTAAAACAGTTGATTCCAATGACCATCTTATCTTCATTGCAGAAGGCAATGTTTTTATAACCAGAATCTGCCTGCAACTCACGTATGAAGTTGCCAGTATCTACTTCCCAAATTTTTGGTGACGTATTGTCCGAACTTGTGATGAGCAGTTTGCCGTCTCTGGAGAGGTCTAAACACAACGGATTCTCTCGCCGTAATTCTGGGGTGTCTGTCTCTGTCAGGTCAGGAGAATGCTCAGAAGACAGAGTATTCTTATCAGTAGCTTCCAGCTGTGAGAGTACAGATTCCCAGTCCCACAGTTTGACAGCGTTGTCTCCACCATAGCTGACAACGTAGTACCCATCTATTGAAGACAACTGGGTAAGGCTTTCGGCGTGGGCTACCTGAGTGTACAGCTCCTCTCCAGAAGAAAGATCCCACAACTTCATTTGACCGCCGGCACCTCCAGTGACGCAATGGTTTTCATTGTCAAGCAAAACAACAGACAACATCCTGTGTGATTCATCAATGACCAGTTTACTCAGAAGTTCATTTGAGATTGGGCTCCACAGTGCTAGAATGTTTTCAATTGTACAGAAAGCCAACAAGTCCCTCTCCTCCTGATAGGCAAAACATACAACTTTTGGCAAATCTTTCTCTTCTGATCTCAGATTTGCCATCTTGAATTCCTCAGTTTTCAAACAGAAGCAGCCAATGCGACCACTTTCAGTCGCAAAGATGAGTAACTCTTTGCTGGTGAACAAGATTAAGTTTTTGTCAACTGGACTTCGAGTTGTGTGGGCGGCTTTCTGAAGTTTGTGGCGGAGATCCCAGGAGACGATTGCTCCAGTTTTCTTCCCTTTGACGTCAACAGTATGGACGGACGTGAAGATCTCCATATTTGATGCAAGACGCACATCTAGGGTGGTGACTGAGTTAGTGACCTTCACTGTCTTAGTGCCTCCTAAGTCAAAGGCCGGCAAACTCGCTGATTTACCTCTGTCAAAGCTGAGACAAATGCGGTCCTTTCCCGCAAACACGATAGTTTTGTTATCATCAGTGACGTCAACACACAAGTTGAACAGACCATTGTTGTTGATGTTTAGCCCTCCACTTGAGTACAGTTCTCCACCAGTTTGCACATCGTAGACATGAAGGTTTGTATTGGTGAGCAGAAACACCCGTGTCTTGTCTGGAGAAATCCTGCAAGCGTTTATCACCTTCCCTTTCTCAGGTTCAAACTTTGCCAGTTTACTGATCACAGAAAATGTCTCCATGCTGATGACTCTACAGAAGGGAATCTTGTCTCCGTCATCCCAGAATTCCACCACCATCAACGTGTTATCTCGACTTCTGTCAAGGACACGTGTGACACCTTCGATGTAGCTTTTCAGTTCACCAGTGGAAGAAGGGAGACAGGGGAAAACTGGATTCAACGACGGCCTCTGACATCTTTCTATCCATTCTTTGCACTGTTTGCAAAGGCTTTGGATGTGTGGGTATTGACAGCCAAGAGAGCCAAGCTGAGCCCAAATCTGAACTGGCATAGCAAGTAAATCAGCATTGATGGTCTTTTCATTGAATCGAAG
Organism: Notospermus geniculatus; assembly: GCA_002633025.1. Taxonomy (NCBI): domain Eukaryota; kingdom Metazoa; phylum Nemertea; class Pilidiophora; order Heteronemertea; family Lineidae; genus Notospermus; species Notospermus geniculatus. The sequence goes on along the minus strand of NMRB01000303.1, from coordinate 148,938 downwards.
ACAGTCTCTGACAATCTGGAGCTCCTCATCTTTGCTGTCTTGTATTGCTTCCGAGATGGCCTGGACAAGTTCAAGGACAGACGTAGCCCTGATGAAACTTTCCAAGTACTGGAGACGACAGAATGCGTTCATCTTCAGACCATCCAAGTCACCAGCATGCATCAAATGATAGGTGAGTGAATGAATCATGCGACAGTTAGCTGGAGACACGGGTTGTTTGGCCACCTGACGATCAGCATTTTCAATGATCAGTTTCCTCTTTGTCAAACTAATGGTCTTTTTAATTCCGTCTTCTGCCAAGTATATTTTTGCTAAGTCTGCATGTAGTGATTTCACCGTCTCCTCATTAGCATATTTGTCTTCTGCTGCTTCTATGAACTGTCGATGATACCAATACGATGTCGTCTTGCCGTCGGTTTGCCGCTCCACAGTGTACTCGCTTATGTCATTCCGCACTCGTGACCAGAGTAACGTTGGGATCCTAACAATACCCTTCACCGGAGGATCATGGTAGTGGTACACATCATTGAGAACCTCATCGTTGCACGACAGAACATCTTCCAGTTCAATATCACTGAGACCATTTCGACCCACAGTGAAATACCCCAAGGCAAACTTTACGAACGTTCTCCCGTACTTGATCTCCAACTGTTCAAAAAGGTTAAAGATCGCCTCCTTCACCGACCTTGCCAACTTGATATCCTTCACAGCCTGATACGATTTCCACGTACATGCTTCATCAAGCAGGAGCTTCAAGAACAATGGACTGGAGTTCTTCTTGAATGCGTCTATGATAAACACATGTTGTTTTTTATTGACGGTTCGTTGTTTATGACTCAAGTAACTCCGAATGATGTCATTGCAAATGTCAACACTGAGGGGTTTGAGTTCAACATACGATGAGGTTTCTGCTCCGAGATGCTTCTTGAGATTTGGTAGACAGTCGTGCAGGAGAGGTAACGTTGACACAACAATGCTGACACATTGAGGACACAACTTTGGCAGCCACATCATATTGTTTGCATGATCACTAGGATTCAACTGATCAAGTGAATCTAGGAAAATTGCAAGGGGGCGTTGCCTGCCACCTTTCAGATTCACTGTCATTAGAAGGTGATGGAAGTACTTTGTCAAGTGACCAATTTGATGGGTTTTATCAGCTTCAAACTTGATGTTATAGACAACGCAGATCTGCTGGCATAAACTAGCCAACGTCTTGACAACAGTTGAACTGTCAGCAGACGTACCGAGGAACCTTATCATCACAACGCTTTCCTTCCCTAACCACTCCTTCGTCCTCTTAGCAAGAACAGCCATCAGGGCAGTTTTCCCAGACCCAGACTCTGCATAAAGAACAAATGGTTTTCTTCCAACACCTTCACTTTGCAGGTACTTCTGAACACTTCTAGTCTCATCCTCTCGGCCATAGAAGATCTCAGATTTCAAATTACAGAACCTCAGATGATGATGGACTTCACCCAGCAGGGGGCCAAGTGTCTTACCAAACTTTGCTGCCTTCTTTTCCAAGTTGCGTTTATGCTCCAGGATCAGCAAGCGTATATCCTCTATGAATCCCTCACAGAATTCAGCGATGTAATCTTCATGTGGTTTGTGAGTTTCAGGATCAACACCACCCGGTTCCCATTTGATTGTAAACTTTCCGAGGTTCTTTTCAGGTAATTTTGATTGTATTCTCTTAGTCTTCAATTCTTCCAGCAGCTCTTGTGATTCCCTTTTCAAGCATGGCTTACCCTTGACTATTTCAACATCTGAAAGAAGTACACATGTATAAAGAACATTTTAGTAGTTCAAACAACTGAAAGGGCATACTCTTTACCATCAAGGTGGTCAAAGAACTGACTGTCTCAATCTACTAAAGTATGAATCCAGTGTGCTACTTCAAATACCTGTGTGTCTCCTTGCTAAGTTATTCTCCAGGTCGTCATTAACACCATCCAGGTGTCTCATGTAACACAAGCAAGACTCCTTGGGGAATGTCACGTTCAGAATACCACGACTTGCTTCACTTTCAGTCACTGAAATGTAGAAAGATAGAATAGCAATGACCTCACAGCCTGCAAGTACGATTCCCAGATGATCACCTTCATATTACTATTAGACACTGGGGCATCTCATGGATGACCAGACTCATACCTGATCTGAGATACATGTGCTTTTGGTCTGCGGTAAATTTGCCTGAAATGTGGGCGTCGATGGCAGCATTCTGTAAGATGTTCTGTAGTTTATTCTCTATGTTCCACCAAACTGATTTTGCCTCCGATCTCTGCTTCTCATGGTCTGGGTTAGTGTCACCATAATATGGAAGTTTAGTCTTAATGGGCTGAATGAAATACAAAGATATTGATGAGGACAGTAACAACACATCTTTAAATGAAATCTGACAAACAACACAAAAACATTACGTGGGAGTGCAGTGGCGAAACTTGAGACCAAGAGATCGCGGGTTTGAATCCAAGTCAAGTCACCACTTTTCACTCTCATCTTGTCTGAAAGGATTGAGCGAATCGCAATGAGTTGTTGCATGAGTTGAAGAGGTTCTGGAGAGACTGGGGTAATAATGTGAAGCACTTCTGACACACTATCCTTAACTTACCATCAGCACATAAGACACTGGTACAACATTCCTGTCCTTTGTAAACCATTCATCCAGTAGATTGATATCATCAAGTGACATCTTCTTAGCAGTCTCTTTTAGCACTTCAAATTCCTGCTCTTCAATACAGCTTGGAAATGGTTGGTAGCCATAGCGATTTCCGAGAAGCAACTGAAACATAACAAGAAGACTCTTCCGAAAAGTGTATCTAACCAATCATCTTCCAAAAGGAGTAGAGTGAAAATACATGTGTTTTTTGTACATACACTTTGTGCCATAAGTAGGTCTGCAATCACTGACTTACAACAAAGTTTGGTCCATAAGAAAGTCTTTGGCAATTCGTTATTTCTTTAACGCATAGTTTCTCAGTTAGATGGTCACTAATGGCATCGTCAGTCACACCCCATCGCATATCAACAACTTGAAAATCGAGACCTAGTTCTGCACAGAACTGTTTCAGTTTGGGGTAGCAGTTAGTGGAAAGAGCATTGCGTTCTGTCTTGAAATCTGAAGTGAAAAATACAATGCCATGACGAGATGGAATCACACGTGATTTAGCAAAAGTAGGCCTAACTATTTCCTGTCCTAAGGCATTTGTTCAGAATATTCATCTGCTGACAACTTCTGATGAGAGTGGATGATTCATGTATCAATCATTCAAGGAGGGTTGGATGTACATTACCTGTAAAAGTAGAACTCAAGAAGATTCGAACGACGGACAGAGTTGGTTCAGGGACGTAATCAAGACAGCCGGTAAGAGCATCTTCAGTTCGACTACCAATATCTGGTAAAACTGCAAAGAGGTCAGAAACGAAAAGCTGTATTGTAAAGAAATAAGTACCATCACCGTGATCAAGTCCATTGCTCTATCTGCAGGTCTTTTAGAAATGTGGCTGGTTTAAAACACTCAGTACATCACAAATGGGTGTAGCCTACACATTGTGTTTGTTCTAACTGTAAGTTCTAACCTTTCTTCTGAGGAAGTTCATTCAGTTTCTTGACTGAATCTGTGAAGCCAACAATGCTGAAAAAATTGTGTAAAATATTAAAAAATCGACAAATGCTTTCCACTTGGCAATGCATTGGGTAAAATACCACTAACAGGCTAATCATAATGATATAGGCCATACAGCAGTGATTGAATGTGCAATCAACAATTATTGTGGTTCTTGTCATTTCATTGTCATCTTATCACAATTCAACTGAAATGTTCAGTTGAAAACTTTGAGTTGATGCACATGCTGTGATGGGTGGAATGAAAGCGAGTTCTATTCTAAAAAAAATAGATGGACGTTTCAAGTTTGTCATTACCCCTTCAACTTGACCTTCCTCGACTGATCTTGAACAGGCCCTGTCTCCAGACTCTTCCCTTTGAAGCCCTTGTGGTATGGTTGTACCTTCTGCATGTTTTCCGGGATGAAGAACCTCTAACAATTCTGGTTCTGCGGTCTTCTGGGACATCTTACTTAACTGTGAGTCTGTCGCAACTGCTGCTGTGTATGGTCACATATGCCATGGACGGTGGTGGTAGTCACCATGGTCAAAGTTCTGCAAAAGCAAAAAGTTGAAATAAAGGGATCATGGGTCTGATCATCATGCTGAACTTGAACGATGATGTACCCCTAAACCTAGGCCTAGCCCNGCTCAGTTGTTGAGTCCGTCGGCGTCCAACGTTGAAGTCAGTTCACAAAATTGAATATGCAAATAACTAAGATTGCCCAAGGATGCCAATGTGTCATCAGGCAGATTCTGAAACTACATATTCAACTCTCTTAAATCAAACAAAAAAATCTTCTATAGACCGCATTGCACGGTTCACTCCATCTGCTGCCGGACTAGTAGGGCCTACTCTATACTCAATCATTTTGGGACACACTGTCATGACTGTAGGCCTATTATTGGTTGTGTTTCATGATGAAAAAATTGGTAGGCAGGCCTAGGCCTAGGCCTAGCCCTATATAGGCCTAGTCTAGTCATCTCCCATAGGCCCCCCAGTCAGTGGTGGTGCCACTGCCATGCCAGTGCAGTGTCGTCAGTGAGTGAGAAATCGTCACCATCACTCCATCAGCCTTCCCTGCATGTTCTGTACACTCAACCGGTCAACTAGATGGTCCAGTGACTTCACTGAAATTCAACCACAGCACTTCTTACCATTATTTGAGTGTTCTATGTCACATTTACGGCGAGAAAAAAGGGGTAAACATGGTAAAATACCATCCTGAGAATATCAGGCGTTCTTACTGCTCGCTACCTTCGTCACCGCAGACGGCGACGAAGGTAGCGAGCACTAAAGAACGCCTGATATTCTCAGGATGTAAAATACCCTCGCTGAGCGTCATTAGAAACATCATCGCTTACAACACTAACAACACTCCACTCTGCACACAGGCGTTAGGCGCTATGCAACTTAGGCTAAGTCTTAGCAGTTCGATCCGCATAATTTCCCTCCCGGCGGCACGGCAAGTTCAGTTTCTAAACATCGAGGCTTTCAGCCTTGGCCTAGGCCTACATGTAGTATGAAAAAGACACTGACTTATTTGATTGCACACGATTAGGCCTATACACATTTGACCGGTACCCCGGTATATACTACCGAACACTTCATGACTTCGAAATTCCCGCCATGGATTACTTTTGGATAAGTCCTTTCGCCTGTGATGGAACAGCTGATCGACTGACGAATCAGGCGTTTTTAAGGAACAAGGTCAAGGTCAGCCAGCAGACTGCTTTTTCCATGGTTNTAGGGGTACATCATCGTTCAAGTTCAGCATGATGATCAGACCCATGATCCCTTTATTTCAACTTTTTGCTTTTGCAGAACTTTGACCATGGTGACTACCACCACCGTCCATGGCATATGTGACCATACACAGCAGCAGTTGCGACAGACTCACAGTTAAGTAAGATGTCCCAGAAGACCGCAGAACCAGAATTGTTAGAGGTTCTTCATCCCGGAAAACATGCAGAAGGTACAACCATACCACAAGGGCTTCAAAGGGAAGAGTCTGGAGACAGGGCCTGTTCAAGATCAGTCGAGGAAGGTCAAGTTGAAGGGGTAATGACAAACTTGAAACGTCCATCTATTTTTTTTAGAATAGAACTCGCTTTCATTCCACCCATCACAGCATGTGCATCAACTCAAAGTTTTCAACTGAACATTTCAGTTGAATTGTGATAAGATGACAATGAAATGACAAGAACCACAATAATTGTTGATTGCACATTCAATCACTGCTGTATGGCCTATATCATTATGATTAGCCTGTTAGTGGTATTTTACCCAATGCATTGCCAAGTGGAAAGCATTTGTCGATTTTTTAATATTTTACACAATTTTTTCAGCATTGTTGGCTTCACAGATTCAGTCAAGAAACTGAATGAACTTCCTCAGAAGAAAGGTTAGAACTTACAGTTAGAACAAACACAATGTGTAGGCTACACCCATTTGTGATGTACTGAGTGTTTTAAACCAGCCACATTTCTAAAAGACCTGCAGATAGAGCAATGGACTTGATCACGGTGATGGTACTTATTTCTTTACAATACAGCTTTTTGTTTCTCACCTCTTTGCAGTTTTACCGGATATAGGTAGTCGAGCTGAAGATGCTCTTACGGGCTGTCTTGATTACGTCCCTGAACCAACTCTGTCCGTCGTTCGAATCTTCTTGAGTTCTACTTTTACAGGTAATGTACATCCAGCCCTCCAAGGCTTGAATGATTGATACATGAATCATCCACTCTCATCAGAAGTTGTCAGCTGATGAATATTCTGAACAAATGCCTTAGGACAGGAAATAGTTAGGACTACTTTTGCTAAATCACATATGATTCCATCTCGTCATGGCATTGTATTTTTCACTTCAGATTTCAAGACAGAACGCAATGCTCTTTCCACTAACTGCTACCCCAAACTGAAACAGTTCTGTGCAGAACTAGGTCTCGATTTTCAAGTTGTTGATATGCGATGGGGTGTGACTGACGATGCCATTAGTGACCATCTAACTGAGAAACTATGCATTAAAGAAATAACGAATTGCCAAAGACTTTCTTATGGACCAAACTTTGTTGTAAGTCAGTGATTGCAAACCTACTTATGGCACAAAGTGTATGTACAAAAAACACATGTATCTTCACTCTACTCTTTTTGGATGATGATTGGTTAGATACACTTTTCTAAAGAGTCTCCTTGTTATGTTTCAGTTGCTTCTTGGAAATCGCTACGGCTACCAACCATTTCCAAGCTGTATTGAAGAGCAGGAATTTGAAGTGCTGAAACAGACTGCTAAGAAGATGTCACTTGATGACATCAATCTACTGGATGAATGGTTTACAAAGGACAGGAATGTTGTACCAGTGTCTTATGTGCTGATGGTAAGTTAAGGATAGTGTGTCAGAAGTGCTTCACATTATTACCCCAGTCTCTCCAGAACCTCTTCCTCTGAAACTCAAGCAACAACTCATTGTGATTCACTCAATCCTTTCAGACATGTTGAGAGTGAAAAGTGGCGACTCGACTTGGATTCAAACCCGTGACCTCTTGGTCTCAAATTTTACCACTGCACTCCCACGTAATGTTTTTGTGTTGTTTGTCAGATTTCATTTAAAGATGCTTTGTTACTGTCCTCACCAATATCTTTGTATTTCATTCAGCCCATAAAGAGTAAACTTCCATATTATGGTGACACTAACCCAGACCATGAGAAGCAGAGATCAGAGGCAAAATCAGTTTGGTGGGACACAGAGAATAAACTACAGAACATCTTACAGAATGCTGCCATTGATGCCCACAATTCAGGCAAATTTACCGCAGACCAAAAGCACATGTATCTCAGATCAGGTATGAATCATCCACGAGATTCCCCCCAGTGTCTCATACATGAAGGTACATGAAGGAGACCATCTCACTCTGGGAATTGTACTTGCAGGCTCTGAGGTATTGCTATTCTGTCTTTCTACATTTCAGTGACTGAAAGTGAAGCAAGTCGTGGTATTCTGAACGTGACATTCCCCAAGGAGTCTTGTTTGTGTTACATGAGACACCTGGATGGTGTTAGTGACGACCTGGAGAATAACTTAGCAAGGAGGCACACAGGTATTTGAAGTAGCACATTGTCTTCATACTTCAGTAGATTGAGACAGTCAGTTCTTTGACCACCTCGATGGTAGAGAGTATGCCCTTTCAGTTGTTTGAACTACTAAAATGTTCTTTATGTACTTCTTTCAGATGTTGAAATAGTCGAGGGTAAGCCATGCTTGAAAAGGGAATCACAAGAGCTGCTGGAAGAATTGAAGACTAAGAGAATACAATCAAAATTACCTGAAAAGAACCTCGGAAAGTTTACAATCAAATGGGAACCAGGTGGTGTTGATCCTGAAACTCACAAACCACATGAAGATTACATCACTGAATTCTGTGAGGGATTCGCAGAGGATATCCGCTGGCTGATCCTGGAGCATAAACGCAACTTGGAAAAGAAGGCAGCAAAGTTTGGAAAGACCCTCGGCCCGCTGCTGGGTGAAGTCCATCACCATCTGAGGTTCTGTAATATGAAATCTGAGATCTTCTATGGCCGAGAGGATGAGACTAGAATTGTTCAGAAGTACCTGCAAAGTGAAGGTGTTGGAAGAAAACCATTTGTTCTTTATGCAGAGTCTGGGTCTGGGAAAACTGCCCTGATGGCTGTTCTTGCTAAGAGGACGAAGGAGTGGTTAGGAAAGGAAAGCGTTGTGATGATAAGGTTCCTCGGTACGTCTGCTGACAGTTCAACTGTTGTCAAGACGTTGGCTAGTTTATGCCAGCAGATCTGCGTCGTCTATAACATCAAGTTTGAAGCTGATAAAACCCATCAAATTGGTCACTTGACAAAGTACTTCCATCACCTTCTAATGACAGTGCATCTGAAAGGTGGGAGGCAACGCCCTCTTGCAATTTTCCTAGATTCACTTGATCAGTTGAATCCTAGTGATCATGCACACAATATGACGTGGCTGCCAAAGTTGTGTCCTCAGTGTGTCAGCATTGTTGTGTCAACGTTACCTCTCCTGCACGACTGTCTACCAAATCTCAAGAAGCATCTCGGAGCAGAAACCTCATCTTACGTTGAACTCAAACCACTCAGTGTTGACATTTGCAATGACATCATTCGGAGTTACTTGAGTCATAAACAACGAACCGTCAATAAAAAACAACATGTGTTTATCATAGACGCATTCAAGAAGAACTCCAGTCCATTGTTCTTGAAGCTCCTGCTTGATGAAGCATGTACGTGGAAATCGTATCAGGCTGTGAAGGATATCAAGTTGGCAAGGTCGGTGAAGGAGGCGATCTTTAACCTTTTTGAACAGTTGGAGATCAAGTACGGGAGAACGTTCGTAAAGTTTGCCTTGGGGTATTTCACTGTGGGTCGAAATGGTCTCAGTGATATTGAACTGGAAGATGTTCTGTCGTGCAACGATGAGGTTCTCAATGATGTGTACCACTACCATGATCCTCCGGTGAAGGGTATTGTTAGGATCCCAACGTTACTCTGGTCACGAGTGCGGAATGACATAAGCGAGTACACTGTGGAGCGGCAAACCGACGGCAAGACGACATCGTATTGGTATCATCGACAGTTCATAGAAGCAGCAGAAGACAAATATGCTAATGAGGAGACGGTGAAATCACTACATGCAGACTTAGCAAAAATATACTTGGCAGAAGACGGAATTAAAAAGACCATTAGTTTGACAAAGAGGAAACTGATCATTGAAAATGCTGATCGTCAGGTGGCCAAACAACCCGTGTCTCCAGCTAACTGTCGCATGATTCATTCACTCACCTATCATTTGATGCATGCTGGTGACTTGGATGGTCTGAAGATGAACGCATTCTGTCGTCTCCAGTACTTGGAAAGTTTCATCAGGGCTACGTCTGTCCTTGAACTTGTCCAGGCCATCTCGGAAGCAATACAAGACAGCAAAGATGAGGAGCTCCAGATTGTCAGAGACTGTCTTCGATTCAATGAAAAGACCATCAATGCTGATTTACTTGCTATGCCAGTTCAGATTTGGGCTCAGCTTGGCTCTCTTGGCTGTCAATACCCACACATCCAAAGCCTTTGCAAACAGTGCAAAGAATGGATAGAAAGATGTCAGAGGCCGTCGTTGAATCCAGTGTTCCCCTGTCTGCCTTCTTCCACTGGTGAACTGAAAAGCTACATCGAAGGTGTCACACGTGTCCTTGACAGAAGTCGAGATAACACGTTGATGGTGGTGGAATTCTGGGATGACGGAGACAAGATTCCCTTCTGTAGAGTCATCAGCATGGAGACATTTTCTGTGATCAGTAAACTGGCAAAGTTTGAACCTGAGAAAGGGAAGGTGATAAACGCTTGCAGGATTTCTCCAGACAAGACACGGGTGTTCCTGCTCACCAATACAAACCTTCATGTCTACGATGTGCAGACTGGTGGAGAACTGTACTCAAGTGGAGGGCTAAACATCAACAACAATGGTCTGTTCAACTTGTGTGTTGACGTCACTGATGATAACAAAACTATCGTGTTTGCGGGAAAGGACCGCATTTGTCTCAGCTTTGACAGAGGTAAATCAGCCAGTTTGCCGGCCTTTGACTTAGGAGGTACTAAGACAGTGAAGTTCACCAACTCAGTCACCACTTTAGATGTGCGTCTTGCATCAAATATGGAGATCTTCACGTCCGTCCATACTGTTGATGTCAAAGGGAAGAAAACTGGAGCAATTGTCTCCTGGAATCTCCGCCACAAACTTCAGAAAGCCACCAACACAACTCGAAGTCCAGTTGACAAAAATTTAATATTGTTCACCAGCAAAGAGTTACTTATCTTTGCGACTGAAAGTGGTCGCATTGGCTGCTTCTGTTTGAAAACTGAGGTATTCAAGATGGCAGAGCTGATCTCAAAAGAGAAAGATTTGCCAAAAGTTGTATGTTTTGCCTATCAGGAGGAGAGGGACTTGTTGGCTTTCTGTACAAGTGAAAACATTCTAGCACTGTGGAGCCCAATCTCAAATGAACTTCTGAGTAAACTGGTCATTGATGAATCACACAGGATGTTGTCCGTTGTTTTGCTTGACAATGAAAACCATTGCGTCACTGGAGGTGCCGGCGGTCAAATGAAGTTGTGGGATCTTTCTTCTGGAGAGGAGCTGTACACTCAGGTAGCCCATGCTGAAACCCTTACCCAGTTATCTTCAATAGATGGGTACTACGTTGTCAGCTATGGCGGAGACAATGCTGTCAAACTTTGGGACTGGGAATCTGTACTCTCACAGCTGGAAGCTACTGACAAGAATACTCTCTCTTCTGACCATTCTCCTGACCTGACAGAGACAGACACCCCAGAATTACGGCGAGAGAATCCGTTGTGTTTAGACCTCTCTAGAGACGGCAAACTGCTCATCACAAGTTCGGACAATATGTCACCGAAAATTTGGGAAGTAGATACTGGGAACTTCATACGTGAGTTGCAGGCAGAGTCTGGTTATAAAAACATTGCCTTCTGCAATGAAGATAAGATGGTCATTGGAATCAACAGTTTTAGTCAGCGTTTGGCCTTCTGGGAGAAGGACAGTGGTCAGGTCATCATGATGCAAAATGATTTCCTTAAGAACCACAATGTCGTTGAATTTGCGCTGTCGAAGGACAAATCATGGATTGCTTGTTTGTATTTGTTTGAAGACATGGTGAAGGTTGCAACGTTTGACTTGGAAACAAGGGCCGTTATGAATCAATTTCCGATAGAATGTTTCTACAGGACGCTGCATTCACTGAGACTGGATAGCACTGGGCAATTCTTGACGTTTTTGTACAACAGTCAAAAGTCAAGCTCTGGATGTGAGAAACACTTCCTGAGAGCAGTTGACCTGAAGGCTGAAAAACCTGGAAAGGAATTATTGGCTTGTAAAAATGGTTTTGAAAGAAGCATGACGGGTGCGAATTCCAAAGTCCAGTGCTACAGTTTGAGTCCCTACGCGGATGGGATTATGATTCTTGGTTGTTACGGGGTTTGTCCGATTTGGAACGTTGTGAAACAGACTGCTGACATGCTGAGGCTCCCCTACAACCATCAGTGGCTCAAACATTCCACTGCGACTTACTTCAACAAGAGGAGAGCAGAGACAAATTCTTCAAAGGTTTCTACTGCAATGGATAAGAGTCCCGTGACGGCGCTCACTGTCTCCAGATGTGGCAAGTTCGTCGTGACAGGTGCAGATGACGGTTCAATTGTCATGTGGTTGACACCAAGGGCACAAGCTGGAGCTGAAAAAGACACTAAGAAGTTCCTTAGAGGGCACTCTTCAGGAGTAAGTTTCCAAATGGTTATTGGCGTGTAATGTTTGATGGTTTGAACGATTCGCCGAGGAACATTAGCCACAGTGTTTAACTTTTAACTCAATCAATGGGGAACCGGAGGAACTAACGTCACGACGTGGTGCTGTGAGCGGTGCGACCGAAGTTTCTTTTTTCTAACGTTATTTCCATAATATTTCTGGCATGAAAATAACCCTTTTGTTTCAGTCGTGGCCTGGTATTAAAATTTACATCATCTTGTAGCAGATGAAAATTTCTGCATTTTTCGGTGCTTTTTTCCTGAAAATGAAGAGATAGGATGGCGATAATGGCAACGTCTTTATCTCATTTTCCTGTAGAAAATGGACAGCTCATTTCATTCATGACGTAGCGTCAACACTTAAAACGACGTCAATGACGTTGGTTCGGTTGCAGCGCTGACATGTCGCCGGGATAAACGGCTTGCCGGTTCCTCATTGCAAATGGCGCCCTTTTGACTTAAAAGTTAAAACTTTTCCCTTTTTGTGTTCCAGGTAACATCGCTCTCACTCTCAAAGGATTCCAAGCTTCTTGTGACAGGGTCCAAGGACTCAACAATCAAACTGTGGAAAATGACAGATCATGCTAAAGAACTTGCGTCCATTGTGATTTACATGACGCCTCAGTCTGTGGAGTTCGCTGAAGATGGCAAACACATCGCTGCCATTGGTAGAATTCTGGATAATCAACATGTACTTCTCTTTGAAATGAGGAATTGTGAAGTGGGAGGAAGCGTCCTTCCTGAAGATTAGGACTTTTCAGAAGTTTTTGTCACTTGAACTGCGATATTGCACTTTTAACATGTTGAAAGGCCCGCTAAATATTGGCAGAAGAAAATTCATCTAGTCAAAATGGGACGGCCTCGGCGAATGACACTTAGAGAGAGTCGCAAATAATTTGTGAAAGAATATGATGATTTTGTGTTGTTTATGGAATGTCAAAAAGATTATGATTGGAGTTGCGCACATTGATCACTGTTTCTAATATCTGCACTTCTGCTGTTGAATGAAGGGCTGTGATTTATGTTTTTGTAATCCATTGCACAAATTACTGATGCTGTGATAATGAAAGAAATATTCAAAGATAATGATGTTAACTTGGAAATAATATTTTCAAAAATATCTAACTCTATGATATGGTAACACAAGCATTGATTGGACTGTGATTTCTTGCCCCGCCCACCCACCCTCGTCAGAAGGTGATTCCTGACAGAACGAACTAATGCCAGAATAATTAAAGGAGCACGGTATTGGATATCAAGTGCGTTATTTGACTGCTGACGTAGAGGGACCACCTAGTGGCAGTAAGATGAACTACAAAATGCATTACAGAATGTACGTAGTAAATCGGGTCAATTCGCCAACAACAAAGTTAGTCCTTGGGTTGGCGAATGGCGTGGTGGCGCTAGCTGTCGAAAAAAAGTGGCAACACTGTGTTGCTTTAAAACTATCACTCTGACCAAGGTACCGGTAAGTAAAATTTGAGTGAGTTTGTCCATGGAGGTAAATTAAAGGTTTGTCTCAATCATTTCAAACCATAGGAAAATTGTCGATGTGGAGAGTGTCCCTTTAATTTTTTAATTTATGCGTGACGTCATGGCACGACTTGACTGGTTCCTTTCTTTGCCGCTACACTCCCATGGCGCTCATTCCACAACGGACAGTGGCGCCGCAGTGGTGTGGAGCGGTAAAGACACAAACCAGTCTGCCTTGACCTAAAGTGACCTTGACCTTCATGACCAATCCAGGAAGTGTCCTGCCCATTTCTGTCAGAAACTTTATTTTCTGTTAATATTTCGTCGCATTCTGCTCAATTAATGCCGGTAAAGTACAACAGCCATGTTTTAATATATCATTTGAATATGTACGCTTCGCACAGTGTGAAGATCTTGAGCGTATTGCCAAATAAAAACAGCCGAATGCAACTTTTCCAGATCGACGGCCGAACGACATCTTACTTTCGGGTGTGCAGCAGCACTCTGTGCACTCTCACTGCACTGCTCTGCTGCATCCAGCGCAGTGCGCAATGCATGGCTGGCTAGGCCTATGTGTACATGGTGTGTGTGTGTGGGGGGGGGGTCATGTCACTATCATGAATCCCTCCTCTTCAGTGCCAGCAGTGGTGCTGGCAGCCGCCCAGCCCAGCTGAAATGAGCCTGGCATGTCCTGATGTGATGATGTACATGTAGGCCTACCGGTAGGCCTATGCACGGTGACTTTGCACCATGCCCTCTTACCTACTACTATAGGCCTAATATACAGGTGGAGAAACATATGCTTACGGAAAATGTACTACACATACACAGGACCCGATTTTCATGTACCGTTTTCATGTCAAATGAAACGTTACTTATGCCATAACAATACATTTCTGTAGTCCGAAAACACTGTATATTAATGGCACACTCTCAAAATTATCACTCTCGTGAAGATTGGGGAGAAATTCGAAGACTTTGATCCGTGGATACATTCGGTCCCAGTCTGCCAAGATGGCCGCCATGTCGACACTGACGTTTAGTTTAGCAATCTCCCGCTGGGTGACCGAATACGATCTACTTCATGTACTTTCGGGCGGCCATCTTGGCAGACTGGGACCGAATGTATCCACGGACCAAAGTGAATGGATTACTCCCAAAACTTTGTTTAATTTCTAATTTTATTATTCTGTTGTGAAAATACAATCTTTGCGGAGTACCAAAATGTATTGGTAGGTGTGATTTCGTTTTTTTT